>JAQLOL010000020.1:23349909-23364390 GCA_029783665.1 Naso thynnoides
GGGGGTAGATGTTGCTGCTAAATCAAAATAAATGGGTAAATACACTAAAGCAGTAGTTCCAAAACTTCCAGGTGGATGACGTTGAAAGATGCAGAGTTGTTGATGAGCAGGGGAAAAAATGTGGAATGAAAATGAGACTGAATTACAAAATTTCCTTTTTTAACAGCAGACCTTCGACTAGCAAACACAGGTGTGACTAATAACTTGATTAACTGTGGCATTCCATTATAATCATATGTGGAACAGAGCCATCATTAACATAATTAGTTCCACTTGTGCTTTTTTTTCTGGTATGACATGTCAAAATGTCTGCTGTGACAAATTATATTTTTTAGAATGATCAAAAACAAGAGACGATCTGGTGCTAGCAGGGTATCGAGATTCAAATTAGCATAATTCATTTTGAAAGCAGAAAGACACGTAAAGTACAAGAGACGCAGACTTTTCGACCAAGAAGATGAGAATTACTGAGGACACTCATCAAACAAACACATCAGTCAAATCTTATTATTTCTTATTTTGCTTTATTTCCCTGTTTACAGCAGCACACTCTTGTGTATTTGTGCGAGAAAGAGAGTTTAACCATTTTTTTTGTTGTTGTTGAACAGAAGCTAATGGGAAAAATAAATGGAAAGAAACATGCAATTCACTTGATAATTCAGTGCAGCTTTAGTGTTTTATTAAGATGGCAGATAAGTTTGGGAACTGCTGCATTGTTGAAATCTCGTTAGCAGTGTAATGAACAAGTGATGGAGTTTCTTCCACCTCTGACTGTTTGATAATGAGTTCAGCTGCAGTGCACTGTAATGACTGATAAAGCTATATTGTTCACATAATTAATTTCATGTCAAACATCATCATGGAACAAATGGCAAACAAAGGTAGAGACTGAAAACTCAAAACTTTTGCATGATTTTTGCATACATTATTTTGAAATGCAGGAGTAGGTGAGACTTCAGCTGCAGGACGAGGGACTCCCAGAGTTACTACACACTCACCCGCTGCCTCCCCTGACAGGAGAGCTAAAAAAAAAAAAATCTGTGAAGTTGTTTGACTTTCTCCCAAAGGCTTGTCCACCCTGTCAGTCTCTGAGCGCAGTGTCAGTCCTTGCTCCATCTCAGCTTGTGTAAACAGTTTTCTGATTCTGGCTCGACTCCGTGTGTCTAAAACGCTGCATTACTTTGACAGCTACCCACTCACTCGCAGACTTGGACGGACACGCTGTCCTGCAGGCACTTAATCCACATTTTGATGTTGAGTGCTGTGAGTGCTCTTCAGATGTGAATACCTAAACATCAGCAGCAGGAATAAACACCAAATGTAAAGACATTTAACTGTTTGAAAGCTGGGGCTGATAGCTCATTCTGTGTTTTATTTTGTAAAAATATGATATCTTTATCTTTCGGACTGAAAGCAAAGAAGCGATGTTTATCGCGAGAAATGCCAGTATTGTGTAGCCTGAGTGTAATTGAATCATACATAGCATAATCACTTCAATCGTGCTACACAGTCTGTTTATGTTAGCGCATTCAGAGAAGGAGGAGACTGGCCACTTTCTTTCAATAATTATGGCCAATTTAACCATGTTTGCTGCATTACATCAGTTGTGGAGGTACTAGACAGGTTGGAAAACTTTACGCCATTTCTGGTTGATAAAATCATCCGCAGCCTGTTGAATTGTGTCACACGGCTCCGTGTCCACAGAGTTAGCGTTAGCAAGTAGCGTCAGGGGGAAGGGGGGCTTGCAATTTTCTGTCATTAGCTACGCACAATTTAATTAGCATTTCTGGACAGCATCAGTACCAGAAAGGTTGAAAAATTTGTGTTAGGAAAATCATCCCATGGTGTTTAAAGTCGTGTTGTAAGAGCTCCATGATATTCACACACAGCAAGAAGTGTTTCAACCACCATGTCTGATTCAATGTCTATTTGCCAAATTCTGGCAACATTCATGCCGTCAGGATGTCATGGACACCGGGAGAATCTCAACACTGATCGGCTGCTGCGACGCAGATGCCTGAAAAGCTTAATATTTTTAACTTCAAGCGATGAGGCGATGGACGCCACATCACATGATCACATCACATCTAATCACGTCTTCACGTTGACCTTGTATGTAATCTTGTGGCATTTACTGCGTTTATTGTTTTCCATCTTAACACTCCTTTAGAGTGAGTCAGGTTCTCTGTGACTCCCCCTGGCTTTTGTATTCTGCCGCTCCTGTTGGCTTCGACCAATCAGGGCCGCTCACGGACCTATCTGTTGTGATTTGTTGAGGGGCTTGTTGCTCACTCAGTTTCATGAGCGTTCACGAGGAATTTGAGATAACGGCAGACAACAAAACTCCAGCAGGGTCTAGATGGACGACTCCTTCACTTTTAATTCCTCTCTTTCCTACAACTCCATATACTACAAGAACGCCGGCCTTCATATTTACTGCTGGTATGATGAACTCACGTAAATGCGCATGAATCTTATTTGGAGGGATGGGAGTGAATCCAGGCAAATGTCTTAATCCTGGATGGATTTCCTTTAATGAATCACGTATTTATCACACAAGAGCAACATTAACCGTCTGATTCACACTCTGTCTTGTGCTGTGTCTTTCAGTGCTTTGCGGAGCCCCACCCACTGTGGATAACGCCTTCCTGATTGGCCGGAAGCGTTCCCACTACGACATCCACTCTGTAGTGCGCTACCAGTGCGCCGACGGCTTCCTGCAGCGCCACGTGCCCACCGCCAAGTGTCGCGCCAACGGCAAGTGGGACCGACCTAAGATCATCTGCATAAAATGTAAGTTCACACAACGGAAGCTTCACAGAGCCGGACAGCAGAAAACAAGACTTAAAGCAGGATTTCCTTTCAATAAGTCACTTTCACATTTATATCTTATTTTTTGCGAGCATGCCAGCACAGGTCTGTAAGATGAGCTCCAACATTAGCTGCCTTCGGGTCACGGCAAGCGTTCAGACTCGCCATCCGTGCTCTCATTATTAATAATTGCAAGCAGGAGGATTGCTGTAGTTAGACTGAAGTAAAATCCCCTGGGCTTATTCAGAAGCTGTACAGTAGCGTCTCCTTTGAAGTGCTTTTTGCTTGAGGTGGGTTTATTTCCTTTTTTTCAGACTTTTCAAAACAAATTTTTTTGCAACTAGTTTATCTTTCATTAAATGAGAAGGATGTTTGCAAAGACCTGAAGATGTTCAACCAAAGTGAACTCTGGCCTTTTAACTCCATATCAACACAAGTGCTGCAGATATTCTCATATCCACCTACATAGGGCGGCATTGCAGTGTCACTGCAGTTTACATTCATAGTTGTAGCTCCCTTTTATTTTAGAGCAGTTTGATATCTAAATTAAGTGATAGTCGTCTTTTATTATGCAACTTTGATGCACCTTATCTCCTTTGAGCCTTAGAACAAATTTTATTTATTTGATTCCCTTTAAAAGACTCTGAATAAATAGTAAAGATGTCATAACATAGCATAATTTTCAGAGGAGATATGACGGTTTGATACAGAATAACTATCCAACAAACAGCTCCTTGTATTTCATTTCACTCAGTGACAGTAATGATGAAACGCTGAAATAATGCAGCCTCTGTTTAAAATGATATGCATTATTTCTTCCTATGATTCTTTATCTTTGCACTGAGTTGTTTTTATAGCCCAGAGTTACAGTGGCGTTATCATTCATTGCAGACGACATTTCTTTGTTGGCAAAAAAAGGACGGCGCAGCCTAATTTGGCAGTTCACCCTGGGAACAAGCTTACGCTGAGGCTGTGAGTGGGTGGCTCGCTCACTGTGCTCTTTCTAAAGGCGCCCAGTTGGCTGAATGTGAGATAAAACAGATTCCCTCAGTGTGGTGGAAACAGTTAAATCCTCTACAGAGAACATGTGGTTTTGACCTTCCTGCTGTTTGATCCCCTTTTCCCTCGCCTCACCTGGATGCACCTCCCTCCGACTATCTGTCTGAACGCTTCTGATGCTTGTCAGTGATTCATCTCCCTCTTACATCAGTTTTCCACTCTCGCCTTTCATCTTATTCCATCGCCGACTCGCCTCTTTAATAAATCGTCTGCCCTTTTCTTTCAATCTCACTGTCTCTCTCACTCTTCCGATCTGTTTGCTCCACCAGCCCGACGAGCCCACCGCTACCGACGCCACCACCACAAGGGCAGGAGGGAGCGCAGAAAGCACAAGAGGCACGGCCACAGAGAGGGCGGGCACCACGGAGGAGAGCTGGGCCACAACCACGCCCACTTCTGAACCAAATTAAAAAAAACATCTCCTCTCCTTCTCTCCTCTGCTGCCGACTGCAGTTTGCCTGTCTCCCTATCACCCCTTACTCTCGTCCCTAATACCCTTCTTCACACCTTACGGCCCAAACTGTCCAACTAAGCCCCCTCTCCTTACCGCACCGCCCCACCCTTAGCTCCACCCCTGACTCTCCGAGTCAGCCTGTATCATAGTCAACTCTGAGGCCTGCCAAAGTGCTGCCAGGCGTCACCGGGACAAAAACAAAAATCCCTTTGTACTCTTTTTACTTTCCTTTCTCTGTTTTTTGCTTTCTCGTCTCGACCTGTCTGTGTCTCACCCACCCCGTAACTCGACCCAGTTACTCCCCCCTCTGAGCTCAAAGATGACCTGAAACATGGGACTACGCTGACCTGTTTTCGACAAAAGAAAATACCTTTGAGATCCACACTGAACATTCCTCGCTGAGAAGTGGTTTAGTACAAACTACGAAGAGGGACAACATCATTGAAAACCAGACGAGTCAAGGAACACGTCCATGTTGTTGACTTGAGCCTCCTGTCTGTTAAACACGTTGTTTTTTACAAATATTCAGTGTTTATTTCCCGACTCTGCCGCTTCTTGGTTTGCTCTTTGTAAGACAATGTGCTTGACTTAAAGCGAGTTATTCTGAAGCAGATTTAATTGATTTTCTTTGAATCAGAGGCAGTCGTAATTGAATTATTTGATTGGTAGCGTTGTATCTTCTTGTCAGTGTAAAACAGTTACTTTAGATCAGATGCTGAACCCCCCCCCCCAGAGGAAAATGGAGAACACACCACATCTCAGTTCAGTTTCATCGCATCACTTGTCAGTCTCTTTTCAGAAGTGTCGAACAGAACGATCTCAAGCTGCTCTTGTTGTGTCAGACATCCACTCCTGTCGTTGTCGAGGGTTAATCTGAACCTTTGATGTCAATTTGTCTCAACTCAGCTCAGCAATCCCATGTTTGCTGTGCCTTTTTTTCATGGTATGAGTCGCTGTAGGAAAACGTGTGCTGTGAATTAATGGAGGTGATGCAGCAGGGCAAAGTTCCTATCACTCATCTGTTTCCGCTCTTCATTTTGGAGTTTTGCTCCTTTGGTCTGATGTGGAGAAATGATGCTGTCAGTCAGGCATGAGATGAGCCATAGTAGGATGCAATATTGTAGATGCAGAGGCCCCCGCATATGTCTCAGCAAGCACAATATATGAGTCCACGGACAGGTTACGCTGAAAAACATGTAAATAATAACAAGTATCCAAATTGCTCCAAGTGAGTTGAGACAATCCTTTGGGGATTTTTCTGTCCATTTTATATTATAGAATTAGTGTGTCTCAGTTGCACTAAGTTAAGCGTTACATTTAGGTTGATCATTTAAGAAGCATTAGATTTTTCACTTAAACTTGCATTTATTAATTTTTTCAAAAAGCAGACATATTATACTCATTTTTGGGACTTTGATTTTAAATTTCGGACTCCTACAGAGCAGCTAGACACTATTGTATCGCACATCCTCTCCCTTCCATCTATTTTCTGCATTCTCTCAAAACGGTCCGTGTCGGTTCCTCCTCCCTCTTTCCCGCTTCCGTGCAGGCCACCACACTCCGCTATATTTATAATCCCTTTACTGACACAAAATAAACACTGCTAGGACATTGATAGAATGTCACTTACAGCTTCTTGCCCTTTACCAAGACAAATCAACACGCAGTTCTTTAGCAGCAGTTTAGCCGTTAATCCAGCTCATGTACTTGTGGAGGAAGTAAATAAATCTATAGGGAATAAGTCCAGAAACATGAACGCTATCAACTTCTGTCTGGTGCTTGCCACTTTATGAAAGCTAAACAAACCTCACTGTCCTTCATTCATCCAAAAAACACTTAAATGGAGCCATCTCGAATGGAGTGCTGTAATCTGTGAAGCTGAGAGCAGAGCAGAGCGGTGTCTGAGCAGAGCGTGGCAGGGGGCAGGCACGGCACTGTGTGCACAAGCTGGCATGCGCATATAAGGAAGTCCTGCAGGCATTAGCGTCACTGTAAAAACACTTAAAAACACAACATGCACAGCCAATTGAAACAGCCTACAGGACTCACTTCCAAATGCATGTACCTCGTTACGTGACGCTTTGGCATCATTTAACGTGGGTATCTGAAATTGTAACAACATTTACAGGTCAGAAAAGACATCAAAGCATAATTGCTACTCTTTAACATCAATGTATTAGTGCCGTGTAAGGTCGTTATGGCTAATATTTTAGCCATCAGTTGCCTATTTGAAGAGTCAGCAGATATGAATTCAACATTAGCTTCATTTGGAGATGAGAGTCACATTTCAGGCACCTTGAGGGAAATATAAGTTTCTTCAGCTGCTAAATTTTTCAACAGGTTCACCGTGTGGATGCTTACTGTGTATGTCTGCTGTACTTTGATAGGCAGGTAGCTTCCGTTCATTTTATCACACATTTTTTCTGCTGAAAACAACTGCTTGTTGTGGCTGGAAACCAAAACAATAAGATGAAAGAGACGAAAGCTGAAAGGAGGCATAGATTTGAGTTTTTCTGTGGGTTGATCACAGCAGCAGTCTTAAATTTTAGATTTAAAGTTAAAATGTCGAGTCTTTTGCAGTGTGCAGTACTGAGCTGGTTTCAGCAGCCCTCTGACAAAGAAAGTTTTTGGAAACAAGCATGAAAACTAGAAGAGGCTCGTGTTCATGATCATAAATCAATGCTGCGTACACAGGGTACGAGAATGAAGATAAGACCAGGAAGTTGAGATCCCTCTCATCTCAGTGTGTGCGTGCGTGTGTGCAAGAGTGTGTTTTGTGTATGTGTGTGTCTATTTATGATTGAGGATGTTGACAGTGGCTGAAGTCCCAGTGGATGATGACAGAGAGGGTCAGCAGAGATTAAGGCTTCCCATTTCTGGGGCAGAGCGAGTCTCACAGCGCTCACAGTGGTTCACACCTGTGCTCACTGCTGCCACGTGTCCTGCTTTAAAGAGGAGATTGAGATGGATAGAGGCAGCGCTTTGCTCTCCTTTCCTCCTCTTTTATTGCCTGTTGAAATTGGTGTTTTTTAAAGCCAGTACTTGAGGTTCAGAGCTTCTGGGATTATGTCCAAAAAACTGACTCCAGCACTTTTATCCTTTACGTTTCTCCATCGTGTTCTGTTTTTTCCTTCACTGCCTCCCACTTAAGTACTTTTCATTTATCTTTCTCACGTACATCCTTGTAAACACAATTTAACCAGCCCTTTATTGGTAAAAGAATACAGTCTGTGTTGTCAGCGGCCTTTACACTACCAAAAAGTGGAATGCTGTTTGCTTCTGTATATCTCCATATTTCCAATAAATACGGTCAGTTTGGCAGGGACTTGTCGCAGAAATCGATCCAAGTTTACAGTAGCCAATAAGTTTGTGCTCTTCATCACCCGGTAATTCAGCTTTTAGTGGTCCTAGCGTAAAGGGCCGGACAGCGACTGAGTCCAGCCTCAGAGATCTACAGAGGTAGTTTTAGGAGAGAAAATTAAGTACCGAGGTGGTTTTCTTGCCAGCTTTGCAACCTGGCAACCTGCGGCCAAGTCTGTTCATATTATTGCTAAAGTAAAAAGATGCAGCACACAGCATGGCGGCTTAGTGGTTAGCACTGTTGCCTCACAGCAAGAAGGCTCTAGGTTGGAATCCAGGTCCTTTCGCCTATCAGAGGAAGGCCCTGGGTTCGATACCCGGCTGGGGTGGACCTTTCTGTGTGGACTTTGCATGTTCTCCCCGTGTTTGCGTGGGTTCCCTCCAGGTATGCAGGCTTCCTCCCGCAGTCCAAAGACATGCAGGTGAATTAGTGACTTTATATTGCCTGTAGGTGTGAAAGGTTTGTTTTGTCTTGTCTAGGGTGAACCCCGCCCTCAACCCAATGTCACCGGGGATTGGCTCCAACCATTTTATGACCCTGCAAAGGATACGTAGTTATGGGAAATGAATAAATATACAGGGATGCATGGCTAACTGAGCTAACAAGGTAATGGCTGCCACGACAAGTAAAGCTGTCCATCAGGAACTCGGCAGACATGTTCGGTCCTGGACTGGCCTTATTCACTGAAAGGATTTTGAGCCCCACCACAGTTGCATTACAGCAGTTAGCGACTATTTTAGCAACAAATAACACTAAAGCTGTCCATCCAGAGTTGAGGAAGAGCAGCCAAATTAGGTCAGAGGAAAAAACAAGATTGCTAACAAAAAAAGGCCTGAATTTGATTTTTAATGCAGATTCTAAACCTATGTTTTCATTACGTGATCAGTGAGCTGCAGCATCAGAAACACTTCATTTTATAGCGACTTTCTCCTTGTTTATCTATTGGGTCATCATAATATTTTGAGAGAGTGTTTTAGTGGACACAAAAATTGTTTTTACCGATGCAGAGGTGATAAATAGAGCGAGGCATATGTGATGCAAAGTATTTGACTTTAAGAGAACTTTAATGTCTCATTAAAAAAAAAACAAAAAGAAAATACTGAAGCGGATTCAGGTTATATAAAGTCACATGAGGTGAGAAAATCCATCCTGTGCACATTAATTCGCTCCCTTTGTTTGTCTCTTCTCACCTTGGCAATGACAACACTCCCCCAGACGGAGAAGAATAGTGAACCTGCACCCCTGTATCAGTTTAATTAATCTACAGCGTGCCTAATTAACAAGTTGCATTATCTGCAGAACCACTGAGCTGTGATGACAAGAGAAGGGAGAGGCGGATGGACAGCCAGAGGACGGTATAGGGTGACGGACAGGAGGCCCAGGGAACTATTACAGCAGTCAAATCCCCGTCGTTTCTTACATGTCAGGCTGCAACGTGCCTCTTTTTTTGTGTCTGTCCATGGAAACAGAGTGGTGGGTGAATGAAAGAGGCAGACAGAAGCCCCTCTCACAGTGATTTAATTCAGACTTGATGCCCAAAGACAGCATAATTATAGATGTGAAGGTCCAGCTGTGCAACAGGAGGAGAAAAGTTTTAAAAAATAATGTGAGGACCTTACTTTGGGTTTGAAAAAACAGCACAAGGAGACTCATTAATAAATTACTACAATTAAATTAAATAAGATACTAATTAATCAGGCTTTGTTGAAGTTAGAAAAAAGTGTTTAATCGACTGTTCTGTCTTTTTTTCACCTGTGCGGAGCTTAGCAGTCAACCACAAAAAATACTCCAGATTTGTGATAATTTTCCTTTCCTTAAAAATTAATTTTCCCTCAATGAAGTTTAAAAAGTCTGAGCAGTCTTCTTTCAACATGCAGCCCAAAGTATAATAGGCACCACAAAACAGATGCGTTTGTAATGGTAATGGTCACCCCCCCTGGGCTGCGTGTCTGTGTGTTTGTGTATGTGTGTGTGTGATGCCTCTTTAAGGGGGACAGCTTTCTTTTTGCACATCCTCAGGATTGTTAAGTATTGTGTGTTCGTAAAGATGCCAAATTCTCTCCCAGCATTTCTGCAGCAATGCGATTTTTGAAATTGAATTCACGCAAATCGCATGTCCATCATTCTAGGACCTGACCGATATATCAGTTTGTTGATACACAGTTTTTTTACTTGCTTTTATTTCAGGGGCTATTGTGCCTTTATGTTTTTTAGTTAGGACTGCAGGAGAGTGGACAGGAAATGGGGAGACAGAGAGGGAATGACATGCAGCAAAGGGCCACACGGTGGAATCGAACCCGGGCTGCTTTAGTGAGGACAATGCGTCTAGGCATGGGGCGCCCGCTCTGCCAACTGAGCTACTGGGGCGCCTCTTCAAAATTGTTTTCAAAGGCCAGGAAAATACATGAACTAGAGATTTAAAATGCTGTCATTGCATAGTTGTTCCAGCAGAGGGCAGTCTGTTATTTAATCACTAATAAGTGAAGTTGTTACTGTTCAATGCACTGATGTTGGCATAAAGTTTGTCTACTTTCAGTACATATCATTGTCACAAGCACTTGATAACCACATTTAACCAATAGTGTATATTTATAATAACAACCACTATATTTTCTTGCCTCATAAAATTGGCGTCGGTATCGACATCAGCCATGAAAATCCGATATCAGTCGGCCCTACTTAACGCTATTATCTCTAAATTTCAAACACAATGACCCTCACTTTTAGAAATGACTGTCTTCTCGCTTTGGCTCCCTCTTTCACCTCTTCTCTCTGGTCTTTCGAGTGGAAGCCCTGAGGGCAGGCAGATAGACAGAGACAAAGCCTTACAATTGTGAGTCTTAATTATGAAGATGAGTGACTTAACAGAGGTTGCTGCCAACTGTCTCTTGGCTCAGCAGCGAGGCACCACGCCTGGGGGGAGAGCAGCAGGCAAACCACTTCACAGCCAGCAAGCCTCCTCTCAACCTCCGCCACCTCTCCTAATTGTGACTGAGTCGTTCCCCTCACCCCCAGCTCGCCGCTTTAACCTGTTAGATTCAGCAGAGATTAGATGAGGGTGGGACTGCAGTCAGTGTGACTACATCTCAGTGCGTTTGCAGCTGTGACAGTTTGATTCCATCGACAGTGTGACAGCAGGAGCGCAACTTGGTTGAATTCGTTGTGGTGAGGAAGTGTGCCGAATCGGTGTGACGGGAGTAACACAAACAATGCAAAGGAAATTGACTTTTGGGGCGCACAAAGATGGCAGCAGGTGGTCACGGCAGCATTCCGACACACCGTAATTTGTGAACAAAGAACACATCACAACCAGGCACGCCACATAAAAACTGTCCTTGTGAGAGAAAACAGAACGCTAACGGGAGATTATAGAAGACTCCCCTAATATCCATGCATGAAGTTAAATGTAATAAAACAACAACAAAAAAAGCAAAATAGACCTCCTCAAGGTTAAGAACAAATTCTAAGAACTGAAATTCTTAGAATTAATTAAAACACAGAGTCCTAAATGGATGAGGCAGATGAGAGGAGGCTGTTATTTCTAGCCATGCATGATTGCAGCTGAAATTAAACCTGTTGTCAGAAGATTTCATCAGCAGTAGCTAGCTAGCTAATTAGGCTAATATTAGGTCTATGAATTGAAATGAAATGCCGCCGCCTGTTGACTTGTTTTAAGTCATTAAGAGGGTCCTGCTGTAATGGCTGCATGATATCATCCTTAACGACTGAGGCAAAAGCTACATGTCCTTTTCAAAAAGCTAGCACCGCTAGTTCATGCTCTCAGGAATATATAAAAGATATTAGAGATGGAATTATGACCTGTTTACCAGTTCTAGTAAAAAAAGTGTTGTCATTTCGTCTTTCCACCAAAAAATGGAAAAGTATTGACAGCAAAATTGATAAAGACCTTAATCGTTAAGGAGCCTCAATAATGGTATCAATATCACTAAAAGTGAACGATCCCCCATCCCTATTTAAAAGTAAATATTACAGACAAAATTTGTTTTCTGTGTTTAAAGTATGGTATTGGAAAACTGAAAATAAATATTGTTGAAATGAGAAGGAAATGTGCGGTGGTGATTCCCACTGATAGATATAGGGATAGGCTGTTGGATGCAATTTAGACATTAAGAGGTTTGGACCTTTGCTGGAAGAAAATTTTAATAATTACTTAAAGACCCCTGCTCTAAATAGAAGACGTGGAGATGAATCATCTGCATTGCTCTCTGCATTATCTAGTATTATTAAGATATGTAAAGCTTGACAGAACTGCTGATGCACTGAGTTAAATGTTGTTAAGATTTGATCGAGCAATTTTTGTTTGGAGAAAACGATGAAGATGATGACACAATGAATGTTCATGATGCTTCAGGAAGAAAGCAAAGGTCAAAACGAAGCTTATGGAGTGAGTTTGCTTGAACACTTCATCCTGCCTAATTGTTAAGATTTATTTGCAGGCCTGCCAGCATGACGGTGTGAAAGAAAAAGGAGAAATTCTCTGTTTCCTGCTTGTATTTTAACTTCAGCGCAGTGACCGCAAAACCTGATGCATTTTAAATGAAGCGCTCATCAGTGTGATAAGAGATTTAGAGGCTGCTGTCCTCAGATGCTCACAGACAGACTATTGATTTCATGATTAGGCTGTCTGTCTTGAATTCCTATTAAGTCTGTCGATGGCATTGATGGCACAATACCATCGACTGACAGGAGGTTTTCTAAGTGACGGGAAAACGGGCTGTCAGAGCTGACTGCCCTCCTCTGTGTCCCTGTGAATACGCAAGTTGTGTTTTCTCCCATGCAAAATCCTGTTTCTGCAAAAATTTGCATCATTATTTTTTTCTTATTTTGCTCATCTCATTACACTTTAAAAAAAAAAAAAAAACTCTTCCTCCTGTGGACTGCTGCATCACCTCTTCACTGTTCAGTATGTGCAGGTATGCCCCTGGTGGTGCTTTCCCGACATCGCGTCTCTGTCTGATATCGAGTTGAGACTATTTGTCATTGTCGAGCAAATGGCTGTATTCTGTTTGAATGGATGGAAACATGTTGCACTGAGAGAATGTAAAAACAAAAGAGACAGAGCAGATACCAACGGCAAACACTTCTCCTCCTTTGTGATGTAAATACTCTGCGGTTCTTCTTGTTTTTTTAAAAAAAATCCATTTAAACTCTGGGTGTGTTTGTTGCTTAGCCTCTCTGGACCATTTTCATTCAGCCTCAGCGGATCCAAGACTCATCTCCCTCTTCCAATTTCTCACTTCTACTCAGACTCTCTGCTGTTTTTAACTGCTGCATCAAAAAAAACAGAAACGTTCGGATCCACACACGCTCTGCAGGGGAGTCAGAGGCGAGGTGATAGTTTGCTATGCAGATAAATATCACTGTTGGCTCTGTTCCCTGCACACTTTAATCTGCAGCCAGCTACTGTATGTGTTCAGTCGACTGTGAACAGATACAACATAACTGCAAATGAGCACATTTACGGCTGCGTGAATCTGGTCCACAGGTATTTATCCATATTTATTGATGTATGTTCTTATGAATTCCAGTCCTGTCATTGTATTATATTCTTTACAAGACAATGATCATTAAAGGAAACCCTTGTTTGGATCCGTTATCGGGCTTTGTCCGTGTGGTTATTTGTGCAAAGTTCATTTAGTTACACTGAAACCTGTGTGTGTATAATTTATATTCTTCTTTAAATAATAACGATGGCATATGTTTTTGTTTGTAGCACAATCAGTCAACTAGGGCAAGCAGCATGCATTAGTGGTGACCATTTTTATGCAATTCATAATGGGTGCAAAGTTAGAAAATTTCTCATTCTAATGCAGAAGTTAAGCCATGTCAGCACTCAAAAAAAACAAACCACTCTCAAACATGTTACATACAGTTATTTGCTTTTTTTACCAAAGCTTATATGAAAAGATTGCTACCACTCTCATGTCTGCGCAGTAAGTTAGTAGCTTGAGCCACCAGAGATGATTATCTTACCTTAGCTTATCTTAGATTAGTTTATCTTAGCTTAGCATAATGAGTGGAAACAGGGGGAGAGGCTAGCTAGTTGTAGGTCCTAGATTGTAGGCGACTGGACTTGTTTGAGTTTCCTGAAAACCTCTCACCTCTCATTCAAGAGGCGTCTTGGTTCTGTTGCTGTAAGTACGAGCAAGCACCAAGAACTTCCAAGACCTGGATAACTGAGAATCTTTACAAACATCGGCTAGCCAGCTCTGCCCATTTGTAAGAAACTTAACCTTGACGTTTTCATTCTTGGACAGGATTCTCTTTGTAAAGACCATACTGTTGTCAACATAGAATTATTGCACAAAGCCGGAGCTGTTACTATCTCATCATGGCAAACTATTGCACGGATTGGTTTTTAACACTGAAATGTTTATGTTTATTACAGATCCCCATTAGTCATCACTGTAATGAAGACTATTTCACTGCAGTGAAGACTATTATATATTTTGGTATCCTGCATTTTTTTGCATGGAGATCCATGGGTATGGGTTTGGGGGTGGGGGTGTGCAACATCACCTTTCAGCTTTTTTTTCTTTCTCATATTCTTTTTTGGGGGGGATTTGATACATGTTTTAATTTGTCATGTTATTGTTCTAAAATTTCAACAAAAAGTTCACCGTGAAAAAAGAAAAACATCTTGTTTTAAGTTGTAGGCACTGGCTTGGCAAACTATGACAATGAGAGGTGGACCAAAGGATTAAATACACTGTTTTGTGATACCAAGTAGGTTATTCCAATAGCTTTAAAGGTATTAATGGTGGATTTTCGTGAA
>JAQLOL010000020.1:23364490-23382019 GCA_029783665.1 Naso thynnoides
ACCCAGATGTTTTGGGATGACTGACCACACCTGTCACATATGTTACAAACAGAGGTGTGGTTCTCCACTTTCTAACACTCAGACCTGACCACGATCCCTCTGGGACTGAAACGTTGTCTAATAATGTTTGTGGCGTGGAGTAAGTGTGCGGGCTCTGCACCTTTTTCATTAGAAAAAAGTTCAAACATATACAAATGTGCATTAACTCATCAATTCCCAACTACAGTGGGAGACATGGATAAAAGGTGGAAATTCTAAATAAAAGGGATAAAAGGAGATGATTACTTGGTGTGGTATACAACATTCTTACTAAAGCTGAGAGCAATGAAGACCTGCTAAAAATTTAACAACAAATGGAATAAAGGTAAATGCAGGGGAAAAAAAGGAATATTTACAACTTACATATAAAATTACCACTAATGAAAACCTACAACTGATTTAATACAAATAAATGAAATTAACAAATACATAAATGTACTATAGTAAAGACAAAAACTAGAAGAACTTTGGAGGATATAGAAAAATGGATTTCAAAAACTTGTAGCTATGAAGTTCACCAATGATCTGTCTCTTTCATAATGTTGAGGAAATACTCAACCGGATGACTTTTTTTTTTCATTAGTTTACAAAAAAAACCAACTAATATTGCAAAACTGAAAAATTAAAGAAGCACTTTCACCTCAAATTGGAAAACATTATTGAAATATAATCTGAGTATTGAAAGACCATTGTTGGAAGACAGTAACATTGAGAAACATTTTAACAAGATTTGGAATTCAGTTTACGAAGCTCTGTAGGTTGAGTAGAACTGCAAGGATCACCAAGTGCCAATAAGCTTAGGAAACCTGGTGTAGTGTTCCATTAATGTATTTTTACCTTCATTTTTTGGTTTTTGTTGTTAAATCGAAATAAATACAAACTCAGTGAAAACAATTCTAAGAAACAAAAGAAACAAAGGTTAATTTTAATCTGTAGCCATTTTGCCTTTTAGTTTACATGCAAATTATTTCAATCTTCAGTGATTTATTTGTCATCTTTTTTTGTTTTTATTGTCTTTAAAATTCAATTTCTTCCAACTTTTTAGTTAAAAACTTGTCTTTCGTTTTTTATCATGCTTTAAATGCAATTTTAATGTTTTATAATGTCTTATGTTTAATTTATTTCTATGCTGCTGTGAAGCACTGTAATTGCCTCGTGTCTGTATAGTGCTGTATAGGGTTAAGCATCTCTGGTGTGGGGCCAATATGATACGTATCATAATACACTGTCAACAATTCGATGTATCAAAGATACATATGTAGCATCTACCAGTGTGATACAATACGAATCACACTCCAATCACGATTCAGGTTATTGTGATTCAACACAGCGTTATTTTTCAAAATGTGATTCAATACAATACAGTGTGACTGGACTCTGCAAAGGGATGATGCAATGCAATTCAATAAGTTTGTTTTGTTCTTTCAAATCAACAGTTTATCCAATAAAAGCTAAAATGAGAATAAAAGAAAAAAAAAACAACTAGACTAAACCATTACTCCACTATTAATGTTTCATGAAGTAACTGAAATGATAAATATGTGTGTTATAATTGACGTGTTCTCATCTGTTTTTGGTTGTCAGCTAAATCTTTCAGTGTGACCACTGCAGTACACCGTCATAACAGACTATTGAAAACTACACAATATTAAATAAAAGGAATGTTCTTACACAACAGAAAACAACTTTAGTGACTTTGGAGGTACTGTTTATTTGTTATTACTACATGTAGGGAAGAGTAGGAGCCTTTAGTAGGAGTCTTTCTACTTAGCTGTGCCATAAGGACGTGAGACTCAGCTAACAAGCAGAGTGTCTCAGTACAACCATGGCACACGTTAACGTAACATAGGTCAAATTTAGGAGGACTAAAAACATCGAATCAGTGGGTATTTTGGCAAAACTATGAACTTGCTGAACAAAGTTATATACCTTTTGTGTGGATATCTTTACAAGTCTAGCAGCCCAAGTGAGAGGGACAAAGTGATCCCACCTGCCTCTTTTCCAGAAATTTGAGCTTCAGTTATAATGGCTAACTCTTGTCACACAGAGCCTCGCTAAGCCTAAAGAAAAAGTGACTGCTTCCAAACCTGTATCACAAGAACCCTCCCCAAATTTCCTGCTGTTTTCTGATGTTTTTATGTAATGTAATGTGTCATTTTGCCAAAGTTGTGGGATTTATTCTAAGTTGTTTCTGAGATTTTTAAATTACAGTTCACTGCTTCTCCACTCTAGTGATGACATCACTCACTGTAGCCTCCTGAAGATTCCGCAATACACACCCATTATAAAATCTCAAGAGGAACAAAAATGGCATAAAACTAAAACTGTAATATCTCAAAAATGGTAGAAGATAGCAAAAACATGAATACAAAATTAATGGTAAAAGTCTTCTGTTTTATTTAAAGTTTGAATGAAGTCCGTAGCTGAAACTATGTGGAAGCAGAGCAAATTCAAAGAGGGGTGAGTTTGATCATTTGAAGCAAATCTTTTCTACACTTTGTTTGTTTGTTTCTCATGATTTTTGTGAAAACCGTTTTACGAATTGTTACCAAAAACTCATAGCACACCATTCCCGATAATTCTGCACATTTTGATATATGTTTTATGTGCACTTAAAACTGCAGCACAAGTCACGCGCTGAAATTTGGTAGAAGAAAAATAATGACCAGAAAAATTGCATTTCCTGCTGAAAATGCTAGAGTGAATGCTGAGAGCTGAAGTGCGTCTCGGAAATGCAATGTAAAAGTGTAAAGGTAGAAAGAGTACAAATGCAGCATAAAACCAAGAAGCTGAATGGTTTAAAAAGTTAAAAGCTAAAAACGGCATAAATGTCCTTACAGAGCTGAACTTTTTAAAATTTCAATAGTTTCTGTAGCTTTCTGAATGAAAAAAGATAAGGACGAAGGATAAGGAAGAAGAGAAAATAGCAATAGCATTAAGTAGCAGGAGTGACAGTAATAGTGGTATTATTATTATTATTAGTAGAAGTAGTGTACTAAATATCTAAAGTATTACTAGTAGATAAGTTAGTAGTTCTTTAGTCCCCACAGGGACTGAAGAATGTAAAAGGGTGGACAGGTCTAAACTTCTCAAAATACCCCAGCAACAACCAATGATCAGAAGGGAGCTTTAATTGGCCAATCAACATCAGTTGTGTTTAACTGACACTTTAATATGAGAACTGACTGAGAGACAAAGATATCAAAGCCAGTTTGTGTGTGTGCTTTTGTTTGCATTAAACTGAAATGTCCTCACAGTAATATAACAGCCAGATTGTTTGTGTGTTTGTGTTTGTTTGATTAATTAGCCAGTCAACAACAACAACCTTAATATTGGATCTATCTTACACACCACTGAGACATAGTGCAAAAACAAAGTGAAAGTCCTGAAAATGCACCCTCAAACAAAGCTGTCTCCTTTTTTTAACTGCTAATGGGAATGATGTTTTATTGAACTTTTTATGTTCAGTGTTGTCACTTAATTATCTAGCTACTTACCTAGCTTGAGGGTCATTCTTTGTCAACTCAACCAGAGCTTGGCAGCTCAAATTTTTTATTTTGATAGTATATGATTTTAAAGATCCTGAGTCGGTCCCCAGGTGCCGCACTGTGGCTGTTTGTGGTTATTTGGTTCTTCAAGGAGAGGTGCAACTGAATGCGAGAGGATGATAAATCACTCAATAAAAGTTGTCTTACTGCTGAACAATCTGCCCCCCTCACTTCTGAAATGAGGGCAACGCCCCTGGTCAGCCCTGATACAAAATGACTCTGGTTACAATTTAATGATAATATGATCACCTTTGTCCTATTAGGGAAGTTTTGATGATGATAAAACTTTTTTTTATTAAGATAAACCCCTTGAGATGAACCATCTTGTTTTCAAGTGGGTCCTAGCATACAATACAAACAAACTTGCAAAAAACAAACAAATGGGAAAACAATCAGTGCTGAGATAGTGTTATGCCGTGCTCCAGAAATCCCTTCCTTACAAGTTAAGCCACGGGGTTCACACACACTTCATATCTGAGGAAAACCATGTATCTCCTGAAGGTAAGCTTAGAGGGGGCTAATGCTACCAAAGCAGTTAAGATGACGTTGCAATAGCAATTTGCAATTTTCTTTTTCTTTATAAAGCAGCGGGTGGAAATGTCTACTCTTTCCAATGGGAACTTACAGAGAAAAGATGCAATGACACTTTAACAGGAATGAAATATGAGAGAATGCACATATACTGACTTGTAAGACTTTGAAGATAAACTGTACTGTGTTAGACCTGGCTTTAACCACACAAGAAACTGAGATGGCTATTGAAACTTTCAAAAGGGCTTTAGTTCTTTGTCACCTTAGACCCTATTAAAGTGATACACGCAGGGATTTACATTGTAGGCTTTTTCTCTTCATTGACGTTAGTCAAACGTTAGGGCTAAGATAAATTACATTGGTCGCAGCTTGACCGAGGTTGGCCATTTTTGTAGTTTTTGAGCCCGGTGGCTTTCTATGGCGGAGAACGGGGCACTTCGAGTGACACATACAAAACGCTATTTTAAAACACTTAGAAGGTTCAACATCACAAATTGGTCAAATGTGTACATAAACAATTAGAAAACATGGCAGTGTCAACACAAACATAATATATAAAGAAACAAACATTATAAAAGTATACACAGTGGATTTACTGAATCTACAGCATCATGGACATCTCCTCTGCCTCCTGGAAGCCTCTGTATTCTCCACTGGGGGAGGGGTACTTATTCCGAATTGATGTTACAATACAGCTGGGCAGCACTCTTCTTTCACCTCTTCCAAGGCGCTCTCCTCTAAGACCCCACTCCAGGATGACACGGTAAGCCACCAGTCTGCACTGGCTGGGGGAAAGGAAGTAGCAAGAGTCAGTAATGTCCAGGTATTTTAGCCTATTTCTCAGCCACAATGTAACGCACGACAAATAAAAACTAAACACAAATAATTTAAAACAATAACACATGACAAAGCTTGTTTTGGCTACTTACTCTGTTGACAGCTGTCCATCTGGTCCTGCAGGGGTGGGTCGACGCTTCCAATTTATTTTAGGTACAAAGAAAAAGGTGTTGAGCACTGTCCGGTTGATGAGAGACGGGAAATCTTCCATCTCTGTTATACAGTGTTCTTCTAGGGATTCATGTCCATGACGAAGGTCCCAGTCTTGGCAGCATAAGCATTCCTGGTTGGTGGCCATGACCTCACAGTGCCAACACGAGCACCACCAATTTCCCAAACGCCGATCCGGCAAACTTTCCTCCGCTTCAACCGGCTCCTCTCTTTCTCTCCTCTCTCTTTCCTTTAGGTCCTGAAGCTGCTCGTCGGTGTATTCGGGTTCGTAAAGGTATGGACGTCCGTCAAACTGAAACTCGAGGTCATCTGGAAGCCAGGACATGTTCTCGTTTGTCTGCTGATCTTCACTGTAATGTCTGTACTCAAGTGACCGGTGTTGTAGCATCCCCGCTTCCGGCAACAGTGGCACACACGATGTGACTTTCACGTGATATCTTACGTTACTTACATGAGAGATCTCATGTGACTTTTACCTGAGTACCTGTTTTTTATGTGGCGTTTTCAGCTTACAGATTGTTTCTTTAATATATCATTAACGACAAAATGGACATTGTTGTTACATTTTCATGGAACTAAGCTTCAAGAGCTATCCACATTTCTTCTCTACTGAATTCGCGTTACATGGATATTGTGTTCAGTGATGGACTTTTATTGTGAAAATTACCTCAAGATAGTGGCGGCGGGAAGGTAAGACGCTGCCTACACAAACATACGTTTTACTAAACTCTATTACACCATTCAATCAGATTATACATCATAATGACAAAGTTAAGCTAAAAAAGTTGTCTAGTTTCACTTAAAGGTTGACAATAGGGCAACCGGCTGCATTGCAATGTGGCAGGCGTAATGAGCTTATGACATTTTAAATCGGACAAATGTGGGAGTCTGCTCCTAAACAGGCTAGACAACAACAACAATAAACAACAACACAGAAATATCTCAACAGTTTTTAGGGTCAGCAGTGTGCCTTTTCACTCTGGCTTCCTCTGGGAAGACACTCAAAGTTTCTTTAAAGATGAAAGTGCACACGGCTATTGAGCGAATTGCAGGTGTTGTGTGACTGGGTTTTGTGACCGAGGTGAGATAAGGTGCAGCAGTCTGTGTACGTCTGGAGCCACTCGGTCCCTTCACTCCCCCTGCAGGACCACAAGAGCTCACTGACCAGCCAGTGTCTGCGTGCCGGTGCAGGGCCAAACCCGAGAATCTTCCCACATTCCCTAGCAGTCTACATCCAGGCACCCTCTTTTCCTCTTATTTTTCTGCCTTCATTCTATTCCGTGAAACCGTCTTTCTCCCTCCTATCTATCTTCCACACATCTCATTCTCTCTGATGCTTTTTCCTGCCTGTCTTTCATTCTGTCCTTCCCTGTGACTTTGTGTTTCTGCTGAGGCTGCCTGCTTCCCTTCATCTCTGCCTAACAGACACACACACACACACACAGAACTCCATTCTCACACAAGTGGTGGGAACTGTTTCATTAACCTCGAGCTATTCTCTTTCGGCCACATCTGGGTTTGTTGTGTTCCAGTGCGACTCCCTCTTTCAGTGTAAGCGTGACAGCTCGCAACCAAAGACGAGAGCTAATGGGAAGTTGGAGGCTGGACTTCAGTGAAACTAAAGAACACTTTCCTTTGGCGGCATCTATAGACGGCAGGCAACACACTCCCATTCATTAGCCACAGTGCACTCCATTAGACGGTCAACACTTTCAATTAACTCAACAATGCTGCCTGTTTAATATATGCCCTGCATTCTGGAGGAAACCGCTCACAATTTGGCCAATTACCCATCCCCACAAACCGACTGCTTTCACTGTGTAATTGGTATCAGCAGTGGCGTAGTCCAGCTGAATTACACACACACTGCCTGAGGCATTAAAGGGGATCATTTAGAGAGATGGGGTAATTTCAGAAGCCATTTCCTATGGACTAATGCCGTATGGATATGGCATCTGTTTGCGTGTTTAATCATAACAATGCCGAGGTCTGATGCAAAGTAAAACTTAATTCCTGCGGGGATAATCTGCCAGTGTTGATTTGCCCCCATTTCATGGCAGAAATGTAAACAGTCAACATACGAATCATGTGTTTAGACATTTGTAGAGAAGGATAGAGGAAGATTTCAGCAGTTTTCACACTATAATGAGGACATTCTTTGTTAAAACATGCATGGACTATGAATCGAGAAAATATTTGCAAGGTGGTTTTCAAATTAGTATCATTTTATATATATGGTGGTGCTTGGCACAGGGAGGTTATTCACATGTTTAAATATGCCTGAGGCTAAAAAAAGCAAGACGACAGCTGCAAAGTAGGATTTCAGAGTTCAAAATTTCCATCAGAGACAAAATCCGGCTTTTCTGAAAGCCACAGTTCACAGTCAAGTCATGCTTTGTATATTAATGACTCATCCTTAGATGTCCAGCCATTTTTGTTCGCTTATCCTTATGTTCTTTTCTTCGAAAATACGAAAAAGTTATCCCAAATTTGTAGACAAATAAAAATGGCTGGTGCAGACAGAGAGGAGTTTCTGCAGTTTCAGGCGAAATCATTTTTATTCAGGCCAGAGTAAATCAACGTTTAAATTAACAAACCATTGGATTGGATGTGTTGGATTTGCAAGTATTGAGCCTATTACACAATAAAGAAGACTTGGATTATACCACAAGAAGCTGTTGAGAGTTTTGGATGGACGCTTTTAGTTAGTTTTAATGCTTTCAAGAGTTTAGCTGAAAAAAATCTTTAATTCAAGACATCCAAGGGTGAATAACTGTAAACACAATTTTGAACTATCACTTTAAAGCAAAACATTTTCTGGAACTAAACCACACTTTGGAAGGGGAAAAGTGAATGGTTGCAGGTTCCAGGTTGCAAACTGGAGTAATTTCCCTCCGAGTGGTTTACATGTAATCTTGTAAACAAAGTTTTGTTAGTTGTGAGAGGGCTATATTTTAAAATTTGGACTGACACAGTAAAGATTTACTTTAAAATAAAAACTTCACAGAATGGCCATAAAGGCGACCACTAGATGGTGCTGACATGGAGAAACAAAGAAGTGAGGACAGGTGGAGGAGCAGGTGAAACACATGACAGTCTGATTACTTGATGCAGTTCACCTGTTAGATGCTTTGAGCATGTTAGTGAAAGTGTATATAAGGTGATTTTCAGCCCCATTTTCTGTTTGCCTTTAATAAGACTTGAGCTAAAACACTGAGTTCTGATTAAGACACGAGTATGGGTAAAACTTTATAATAACAACACATTTTTAGGCATTAGTTAGGCATTAATAAACACTGAATTATCATTTATAAAGCATTTTTCCTACATGAAAGGTCCTTAGGGTTGGATTTGGGTGAAATATTTTGCAGAATTAATCCTCAAAACATTGTTTTGAAGAACATGTCTACAAAACAAAATGCACAGGCACAAGCATAACTTTAATTTTTTTTTCTCTTTGTTCCCAGGAAAAAGAACCCATTGCTAAAGAAAATGAACTAAAGGAGTGAAAAAGCCTTGAGAAAGGAACATAAAACATAAAACATAAAACAAAAAAAATTAGGGAGCAAAGAGAAAAAAATTAAAGTTATGCTTGTGCCAGTGCATTTTGGTTTTGTAGACATGTCTTTCAAAACAATGTTTTGTGGATTAATTCTGCAAAATATTTCACCCAAATCTAATCCTAAGGACTTTTCATGTAGGAGCAATGCTTTATAAATGATGAGTTCAGTATTTATTAATACTCAACTAATGCCTAAAAATGTCTAGTTATTATAAAGTGTTACCCAAATATGTTAGTAGAGAGAAAGTGGTCTTGCATGTAATTCACTTTAGTTCAGGAATAAGCAGGTGAAGAGAAACAAGTAATGGCACTTTATCAGGCATAATCATTTCTATCAATATGCGCCACTGTCGAGAATCTAATCTTTCCATTTCCTGTGCCATGTTTTTGTGCCTAAACTCCTCTCTGCATTTATCTGCAGCCTGTTCTGTGGCCCTGACCTCTGTCACACGCTGATAAATGAGGGCTCAGTGAAAGGCAGCACCATCCCATCTCTTCGTATTTATTGTGCCGCAGCTCTCTGTTGTTATAGGGTCATCTAATTTCATTCTGAGCTCAGAAAAAAAAAGGCAATGAGGAGGCACGATGAAAAGTAGACAGCTCCGTCATCTTCTGAGCAATAACGGGGTTTAAAGGGTTCAGTCACATGTCCACGGCGCCTCTGTCTTTGCAGCATCCTGCTGCCTCTTCGTCTTGCTGCTCTGGCTGTACATGGAATGTTTCCTCATCGTTGAATAAAGAAGAAATCAAGGCCAGTCGTAATGTTCTGCCTCGCGAGGATTCTTGCTTCCCAGCCAGTCAAGCTCACCATCCAGTGTGCTCTTCCTGTACTCCGATAAGAAGCTGCTCTTGCTTTAATTATTCTTTTTAACAAAAGAATGCTGCATATCAGTGTTGCATTTCTGTTTGCCAAAGTCAAAAGCTGAAATAATGGCCGCTATTTGGGATGACCTTGCTCTTACATAAGATGTTAACTGCTAAAGCGACTTTCAAGTGGGTTTCCGTCACAATCCTGCGCACATAAAAAAACATCCGAATTGCTTCAGCCCTGAAATGTGGAATGCATAATCGTCTATGAATTATAAATGTCACAGTGCATCAAGCAGGACTTTGCTTATTAATTTAGTGGATGTGGCTCTAAACTCCCACAGTCGCACAGACTAATGGGACTGGTGAGAGTGCTCAGCAAATCATTAAAATCATCAACTTTGATCATCAAGGTCATTTTGGAGCCTCTTTATCCTCTTGAAAAATCACAAAGCTGACAAAATAAAGCAAACAGTCAGGATTTGATTTCATTTTATTTTTCACAGCTGAAAAGTCGTCATTCACGGCAATTACCTCCCGATGTTGGACTTTTGATGAACTTGACTGCGATTACATGCTGCCAGTTGCTATGACTATGACATGGTTTGTTCTGCTGTGTTGGCACAACACCAGTACGCTCCCACTCAGAGCTGAGTTCACTGCTCAGCAGTTTCTCTCACTGGCAAACACTCACACACACACATGACGAGAGAAGCACACACACTCCAAACTGAAGAGTCGGTTACCAGCTGAGATTTCTACACACACGATTGATTTATAACTGTTGATAAAAACACAAAGGTAAAGATGTAGTGAGAAGTGTAGGGCGTAACTGATTACAAGTAATCAGATTACTTTGATCAGATCACATTTGTCCGTTACGCAGTAATGTATAGCATTATTCCTGCTAATTTAATGATGACATTATAGTTATTTATCAAAGAATCATCTAGTCATTTGCATTACTTTAGGTTCTTAACTACCCTATTTTCACAACTTTTCTCTAAACTTTGTTGTGTTAGAGAGCGTAAGGCCGTGTTTAGACCAAAACAGATGAGAACGTCTCAGGGTTGTCTGGTGGTATAAGAGTCATATCATTGCCATATTATGACCCGCTGTGTGATGTCAAACTGTGTCCTCTACTCCTCCAACAATCTATGGGCAGCAGTCGATCGCTGGAAGACGGCGGCAGTGAAAAAGTTGAGCCGATTTCAACTTCTTACACCACGGCTGCAGGGTTATAAGTGGGCTGTGATTTGACACTGTATAAACAAACACTGGCTTGGCTTGGTACGGTACCCCTAGCGAAGCCTCTGTGGCTAAAACCGTCACACCCAAAACAGACAAGCCTCATTCAAGTGAATGAGAAAACCTGCTTTTGTGCTGGATGACCTGATTTGGTCCGAATACAGCCTAAGAGAGAGATCTTGTGTTTGTCCTTTGTTGTCCTCATTAAAATAAAGATATGTGCTGCTGTGGGTATGTGAGCTTAACTTTTTATTGTTAATTGGCAATTAAGTGACGGTGCATCTCTGGTGATGTTGCGGATTAATGCAGAAGTAGTGTAACATATAGTGTAACTAATCATCTTCAGCGATGAGTAATTACGTAAAGTGATGCACTACATTTTTAAAAGTAACAAGTAATGTGTAATACATTATTTTTTGAGTAACTACCCCAACACTGGTCATGAGGCCTGTTCGTCATTTTGAGTCTCAGTTTGCAAAATAACGATGTGTATCTTCTGTGTGCGTTGTAACATTGTATCATGAAATTCTGGCATCATTTAGACATGCATGTACTGTAGTTTGTCATCTGTCTGCTGATTGGTCGATCAATCTGTTGGTCCACCACTTTTGGCACAGACTGAAACATCTCAACGACTACTGGAGGGATAGCTGTGAGATTTTGTACAAACATTGATGATGCACAGAGGATAAATACTGACTGTGGTCATCTCTTGGTTTTACATTGAGCCGAGTTTCCCAAACTTTAGAGGGGGCCCAACCTGTTAGACACTTCTTATACATAAAGATATTATTTTATTCATATGTTTCATTACCTTTAAGAAAATAAGACTTTGGGTAAAAACAATTCAAGTGCCAAAAAAAATTTCATTTTCATGAGTAAGGCATTTTTTCACAGAAGATTTTTAGAAAGCTATGTAGCAGATAAACTCTTTATATGACTCTGGCCTCATTTTTCAAAAAGCTGATGTTCTCCTGTAAATTTTGGTATGTGACACTTGGGAATGATGCTGTATAGGAGTGCCTTTAAAAAGTAAACTTAAAGAAACTCATCCAGTGCGCAACCATTTGTTGAACTCATCAGTGACCTCTCATTCCCTGAATGGAAGCAAGTGTCTTTATTATATTTCTCGACTATTTTAATCAGTGTTTTTCTTCATTGTCACCGACCAGTACAGCTGTAAAGCTGCATATCACAGCTTAACACTTTTGAGCTATCAATCACAATAACCAAGAATGGAATAAAATTAAAATTTCTCCAAAAAAATAAAACTTGCTAATGCTTTTTGTACCCAGATCTAGAAAAAAAAAATGCAATTTGTATAGTTTTCCTAGCAGCAAAAAACGTTGTTTTAGTTTAATATGTGCTACCATCTATTCATTCATGCATGGTTTATTTTACCGGGTTTAGCAGTCCACTGTGTCAAGATGCCACAAAAACACTTAAAGGTACAGCTGTATTACACACCTGTGATTGCAGAAAACTGGGAAAGATTGTTTCGGGAAAGAGAGCCAAAATTAAGCACACAGTTTATTTCACATGACGGACATTGAATGTACAGGATATCAAAAAATCTTCACTTTCGTACCAGTATCGGAGCTGTTATTATTTATTTTTTAATTACCTTTAAATGCAATCAAAAACTGCACCCAAACACAAGTTCAAATCAACATTCTCAAGACTTTTATTTTTTTCCAGAACATTAATCCATTTTTTGACAAACATACTTTGTAACAAAGGCCGCTGCATGTAACGTTTGTTGTGCATTTAAAGCCCCGGTAGCTTAAATTTGCATACGTTTTTAGCTTGATATTTCTTCTTCTTCTTCAGCCTCAGCAGCTACTCTCAGCTAAGCAACGCATGCTTGCTAAGTCTAAGCTAAGATGCTATCATTGAGTAAAGCTCTATGTATTTAAAGTGCAAATGTTTTAGAGCTAGTGCAATATTTATTCGGCTACTTGGTCTGCTCAGCTCTGATGACAAGACTGCAGGTCTAGGTTAATGGGAGAGATGGTTTCTCATTGTGCCAGAGGTCTGCAAACCGAGACACCTGAAAACAGGCAATTATACTTAGCACACTCAAAACTTGCAAAGCATCCTGGGGTTTTTTTCCATTCAGTCAGGCAGATCATCCCCACTCAACCAGTAATGAATGTGCTCACCCTGGCATTGACACTCTCAACTCAGAGCCCAGGAGCCACATCAGGGGCCAAAAGACACACACACACACACACATATACACACACATGTAAACAACGACATTCATGGCAGACCTCTCCAATTGGATTTGTGCCTGAGTGCTGAAAGACTGCAGTTTACTCTTATTGTTTACCAGGGACAGATGTGCTTACATAGTTACTCCTTAAGATGATCGACCGACTGGAGACGAACAGAAAACCACTCTATTAAAGATGTCAGCCACAGTTTTACACAGCCTTGCTTCTTCTCTCTGGCAAATCTGCAAATGAATACATCTTGTCTGTGTTTTACTTTAAAAGCTATGAATGGAGTCCGACTGCAAGGCGACACTTGTTTGAGTCAGATCTAAAATTGCTCTCAGTCTTTTGCGCCTTAAATCGCCCTGGTGGCATTCACTGGGATGCTGTTGCTGCTCTTCCTCCTCATCAGACTTTCTCTGGTGCTTTTTGTTGTTTCAGTACCACCTGCTGTGTCGTCCTTGTTCTTGCGGAAACAGTAAACCCCATAGAGGCGGAATTTTTTATCAGGGAAGCCCAGGTGCCGGACACCTGGCTGGGATCCTCCACAGCGAGAGCGAGGGTTGACTATGGGGTAACGGATGCTGCCGTCCTCCAGCCAGCCGGCTTCACAGCGGTCCAAGAGCTGGAACTTCCAAGCAGCGTACAGCTGACCCACTTTGGCCACCACCGAACCATCGCGTGTGCAAGCCTTTACTGCCTCCGCATAGTTCACCTTCTTGAAGCGTTTGAGGAAATAAACTTTGCCTAAAGGGATATAGAGGGAAAGAAGAGGAGAGCATCTTTGTTGTAAGAACATGTGAAAAGGCGAAGGGAAACAGAGCCAGTGCATTGTTCAGGAGGGCAAAGGAAAAAGGAAGAGGGAAGTGAATGAGAGAGTGAAGCCCCAGAGACAAGCCGAGCCCCGAGGGTGTAGATATTTACAGTTTTCCCAGCAACTCTGTCTGATTGTGTTCAGAATATCAAATCATGCCAACGACAGTCTGGGCAGCTGCTCAAAACCGAAAGGCAATACTCTGTCTTACGGACAGCACTCTAACTAAAAATTACTCTTAAAACGCTTCCTTTTTTTTTTTTTTTTTTTGCTTTGGTCTCACCTCTCTGGAGACTTTTTCGCCTGGCAGTATTAGAGAAATTGGTATCCTGATCGGCTGAATTGTTCCAACTGAACTGAATCACCAGGCGGCTTCTTCTGAAAAAGGAGCAAAGGATAAAGAACCTCCCAAACCAAGAATAAAGAGGCTGGTGGTTTCTCTAAACAGAACCGCTATCATGAAAATCATGTCTACAGCCTGAGCTTTGCACTTGGCTTGGCTATTGATTTTATGCTTGTTTATGTGGCTGCCGGCTATTAGAGAGCCAGAATATTGTCTCATATTTCCCCGGGGGACCCTCGGTAAATACCTTCCAGCTGGACGGAGCAACAGTATCGGTCACAACCGCTGAAACCTCCTGCCCACAACAGACTGTCCACAATAATTAACACACAGGGGAAGCCGTGAGCAATCATTTAAGGTTCCTGTCATGCTTCCTTTTTCTCACTAAGGAAAACCACCGGCTTCTGTCTTTTTTTTTCTTTTTCTTTTTTTTTTTAATTTGAAACTATCCCCAAATTGTTTGTGATTCAAATGAAGAGCGCTGTCTTTTATCCAGAGAATAAATAATCCATGAAGTTTTTAGGATGTATGAGAAGTTTGGGATTCTCTTTTAAACTTCAAAGAGGCACCTGCAGGCTTGAAGTCATTTTTTTTCCTGACTGAATTCTTTAAAATTCCCAGAACATTGTGTTTCACTAATATGGTCAATGTTTTAAAGGAGTAGTTTGGGACAAGGTTATAATAGTTTGGGATTTTTTTTATTATTTTTTATTTTTCTTTCATTTTGACTTTTATTCTTCAGTTTCAGTTTAGTTTTATTTAGTGTTTAGATCAGGTTTGTAGTTGAATTTAGTTTTTATTTCACAAATTGCTTAGCTTTAGTTTAGTTTTAGTAGTTTTAGTATTAGGAGGGAGAGGGAACGTAGATCTTGAAAGATAGATTCAATATCCACCCAAAACATCATGACAAAAACAAAAACTAAGGATATTTTGTCTATCATTTTATTTTATTTTAGTTGGTTTTGTTAACCTACATACAGTTTTAGTTATAGTTTTTTGGGAAATTTTCATTTTTATTTTTATTTCAGTTAACAAAAACATGCTTTCTATTCTAGTTTTTGGGTTTTTTGTTTGTTTTTGTTAACGATAATGACCTTGGTTCAGGACACTTGGGGTAATAAGCTTATTCACTCTCTTGCTAAAAGATTGATCAATAAGACTCTCATACTGTATCTGCAGGGCACATATTAAGCTAGCTAGCTTCGCATAAAGGCTGAAAAAAAAAGGGGAGAAACAACTAGCTTGTCTCTTGTCCGAGGGTAAACAAAAAGGGTCCCCCTGTATATCTGAAGCTCACTAAACAATAGGTTGGATCTTATTTATTTAATCTGTACAAAAAACTGTTAAAGGAGTCAAAATAATACCGTAGTTTGCCTGCCAAGAAATCAGGCACTTTCACGCAGCGAGAATTAGATGTTCCCTGTTATCTCCAAGCCTGCCAGGTAACAAAATGATGCCTTTAGCACAGCAAGTTTTCTTAAAGGTGCTGTAAGTGGTGTTTAATTTTTTTTTTTTTTTACACAATTTTTTTAAATAAGTGTTTAATAGCTCTGCATTCAGACATCACTTATACAGAGTGTTTTGTCAGTAACGGGTCCTCCACTCTGCCATACACAGAAAAGACATTTTCTGGCATCCCGCTCCCACTCTCATCCAATCAGGAGAGAGGATTCCAGAGATGTATTTTTGTATTTATTGCAGAGCAGAGAGACTTTGAGACCCACATTACTGACCAAACTCTGTTATCAGTGTTGGCTGTGAGAATGTGGAGCTGTTTGACACTTAGTTTAATAAGGTGTAAATCTCTTAGAGTGCCTTTAACTAGTATCATAAACATTGTTTACTTCACCGGACCGCACAATCACTTTAAAGGAGCATACCAGCGTTCCTACATGCTATTGTCCTTTCTCAACATCAGCCACGTAGGTTTCTAAACCCCGCCCATTTTTCCTGAGATAGCTCAATCTATGAGATATTGTTTGTTTACATTTTGTCCATATTGAATAAAGCTTACAGAAAGTACCTGTAAATGTGTGATTTCAATTAAAAAGAACATCTGTGTCAAAATTCATCTTAAATACTGATATTCGGCCAGGAGGCAAGACAGGGCAGCACTTGTGAGATTTTTTTGTTTGTTTGTTTGTTTTTGTCAGGCGTAATAAATTTCATTTCAATGGCTTCAGGTTGGTCGGTGTTTCTATACCCCGTTTCAACTTGAATGGCAGTGCAGTTCTACTAAACTATACACATAGTCGAATCGAACTCTTTCTCTACAAACAACATTTGCAGATGGGGCGATCTCGCTCATGGTGAGAAGTCAAAATAGACTGGTATGGTCCTTTAAAGATGACATGATACAATTTCTCTGCAGCAAAAACAGCTGCAGCAAATCATCTGATCTAACTTCCAACAAGAAAGTGAAAAACATTGTTTCCAATTATACCAAACTACTCATCATGTTTTAGTGTTGTTTATTAAAATATTGGTTGCTGCCATCTTTCGACAGTAAGGAATAACGCCTTCTGTTGCACCTCTTTTCTCCTCATATGTAGACTCTTTCCAAATACCCCAGAATAAAAAGATAACTTTCATGATGCAAAAATCCAATACAGACTCCAACTTTCCCAAGTTTTTTTTTTTTTTTTTGAGCCCGTAAACCTGGAGGTGGCGTGTGTGTGACGAGACACTCGCAGACTCTCTGTGGGAATGTGATGAAAATCAAAGAACTGGGAGATGAAAGGCGATGCTTGGCACCCAGAGAACGCTGTGGCCCTAGCAGGGCAGAATCAACACAGCCTGATCTAAATCCAATGGCCTCAGGCCTGCGAGATCACAGGCACAGATCAGAGATGTGGGCCTAATTTCCTCACAACCCAACTCTCATGAAATATCCTCTGTCTATACAGAACAACAACAATCCAGCTACGCCAGAGTCCACCTCTCTGCCAATCATGAGCCACAGTTTCTGGATATTCAGTTGGATGTTTGCATTCAGTTAGTTGCCAACCAACATCTCTCTAAGTTTCTCACCGTTGAGCTTAGAAGTGAAGCAGAAACTGTCATAGCGCTCATCCTCCTTGTGCCTGTAGCCATAGTTACGCACACCAGCGGGGGTGTCCTTGCGGCCACACTCGTCTCTGGGATGAGAGATAGGGTACTGGACTGAGCCGTCCTCCAACCAGCCAGCATTACACCAGTCCAGCCCTTCCAGCCAGGCCTGAGGAGAGAGATAATGTAGGTTAGTGAGTCATACCGAGGGATTAAATGCATTATTAAGGGGGGAACAGATCTGTTTTATCTTTTCTGATGTTACTCCTTTACTTTGGACATTCATGCATAAAACAGGAGGACAAAACTGCTCTAAATTTCTGCTCTGGTCATATCTAGGGCATAATTGCAAAGGGGGGCCCCAG
>JAQLOL010000020.1:23407212-23431950 GCA_029783665.1 Naso thynnoides
AGAAACATTAAAGAAAGGAAACCCTAAGTGGTTCAAGAATTAGCTATCATTATAAATAAGAGCTAATTTAAGGATGTATGAAAAAAACGTGTTTATACTAGTTGTATTAGCCTTTGCTGGAAATGTTTGGTCATCTGTGAACAGCCACTGCTCTGAAGCAGGTGAGTAGCCATATGCTCCAAGCTGCAGAAGTGTGGCCTGGGATGGGGAATGACAGGAAACTGGGGCCTCATTATGGAGCTAAACCAGATAAGAAGCAGGGCTCAAAAGAGAACAGACATGTCAAAACCTAAGAAATGCATTACAAGCAAAATGAGCACGTCCACAATTTTGACCAAGAGTTTGCGAATGGCACACACACATTCTTCATTCTCCTTCTTGTTCTGTCACTTCAAACGCTCATTCCTTTAGCTCTAACTACCAACAGATAGCAGTAACGGCGAATGACTGGCTCTCACAGTTTCATTATACCAATGGTCCCCCCTTCTATTACATTTCATTCTGTGATGTTCATGGTCATAACAGGCGGAGTGAAATTCACCTGCCACAGCTACCTTACTGTAGTCCATATGTCAGAGGGATGTTCTATGGCCTAGCCATTGCAGAGGGGTCAATCTCTCAACCCTAATGGCCCCTCTTTGGGTCATGTGACTGCCAAGTACTCTGGAAGACTCGTTACAGCAGATAGGTGCAGGAAATGATTATCAGGAGGTCAATTTATGCAAGAGAGAGGCAGGATGACAGAGTGAGAGGTCAGAGCTCGTCCATATCTCTAGGCATTAAAGATTGACATGCAGAATCTGAGACGGCCCCCACACTGCCTCGCTCCTCGCCATACACACGCACTTCTCCATTTAAATATCTGACAGACGATGAAAGTGCAGCCATTAAAATGTCCGCCGAGCGCTTCAGGAATGAAATGGGGGAGATAAAAGAATTCCCCAGGGTAATCAATGGGGCTATGAATTAGCCGTGAGTTTAGACGGGGGGGGGGGGATTAAGGGATCGGGTGCATGTGTAACTCATTTGTTGTTCATTTCTTCTGAAAACATCAGTGCAGAGAGGACACTACAAGCAACTAAATGCTCTCCAACCTGTGGTTAAAGGACAAGGCACTGGCACTTGAGGCCACCTAAAACCAGGGAACAAAGTCAATGGTAAATGCAGAGAAACACCATTTACTCTGTTTGCAAATTGTTTCTACACTTTCCTTGTTCATGCACTGTTTACACAGATTATCATTCTCCTGCTTTATTTTGGTAAATGCTGAGGCAATATGGTTTTTTATTTTATTGATTATAGTTTACAGAGTGATGGTCAGCACTTGATGATAAAACAGTTGTCCAATGTTTGGGCAAAACAAAACAAACCAACGTCTCCCTGATATAACGTCTTACGTCACTTTTCAGGGAAGAAATTAAATGGCTGACACCCAGCAGTATTCAAACATGCTTAATCAATAAATAAACTAATACTACTAATAATAATAATAATAACAATAATAACAATAACTACTACTACTACTAATAATAATAATAATAATGAACACTACAAAGTAAGTGTGTGTGAGTGTAAATATGTTGCCCTCTTGGCCAGGCCCCCTTTTGTTTTTTTTGTTTTTTTACCTGGTTAAATGTAGAATGTATAAAAATGTCTACCTGAGGGGTGAACAGAAGTAAAAAAAAGTGGAGCCTAATATTGTGCAAGAACTTACTGATGAAATGCTTTGCATTGATAATTTAACAAAAGCACGAGGCTAAGCGAGTCTGAATGAGAAAAAAGTTTGGAGATGCGCTTGTCGCAGGTTTACCATTTCAGAAGCCTCATTCCCACTGAGCAGTGCAGTTTGGTTTGGTATGATACGGTACCCTTCAGAATGGTAGCCCTAGATCTGTCTTGTGTTCCAACTGCCGACCGTACCCTTACTTGGTGAACGGGATATACAGTATGCCAGACGCATACGTGTTGTTCCGTGCACCATGGGCGCTCTGCCACTTTTTTCTCCAGGTGAAAAAAAAATTCACCTACACAAGTATAAATTCACATGCATTTCATAAAGTGTTTAAAGATCCAATCTTTACTAAAGTGAATGTTTCTCATGAATGTCATCATGGAAGAAAGGCAAAAGCAAATGAATTATGGTTAAAGTTCAGAGATTTTACTACTGTACATGTATGTATGTGTGACATATAAACCCTCTTTAAGCATTTTCAAGTTGTCATCTTGGCACTAAAGTTGGGCTGAGTAAGTCATTGTGTTACTCGTGCATTGAACAGCATGCAACATCATCTATCTACTGCACTGCAATCGACCGGAGCCGTTGGACCCAAAGACTACAGGAGAGAGGGAAGACGTTAAACAACGACAGAGACTGTCATCACTGGAGATGGACAGATTGGACACGTGTGCAGACACGCACGTTCTCTGGACTGTCGGTCTGAGATACAGACCGCAGCTCTGCTGTTGTATTATAAAACGAATGATGAAATCGATGTATGAAATGAATGAGTGAATCTGTGTACTTTGTGGGAAATAGGGGCGGGACTCTGATAAGCTATTAGCTTCTCCCACACCCTTTCAGCCATGTGCTGTATTGTAAAACTAAAATTGTGTGTGATGAAGTCCGATTATATGAACATGCCCGAAATAAATAAATTAAAAAATATACATATATATTGAAACATCATTGCTCCACTTTTTAAAAAACTCTGATAATCTTCCAGATTCATGTGAAAAATCACATATTCCTGCCACATATCACACACACATATCAGCAGCTCATTTTTATAAATTACTTAAAAATGACTTCACCAGCTGTTCTTTGTTGTCTTTCACACTCTTGGTCGTATGTTAAAGTTGCAGTAAATGACTTCTGCAAACGATTTATCAAGCTAATATTGGCTGTAGCATGAGACTCATTGGGAGGCAAATCTGCTGCAGCCGTTCACGCCGGCTCGCGCTTTATTTTGTTTGTCGTCGCTTTCTCTTTCAAGTCCAGTTTGAACTGAGACCAAACGGTTGCATGTAAAGTTGCAGGAGAGTAAAGTGGTCCATCTCAGCTTGAGCTCAAGCCAGCTGACGGTGTGACTTGCAGACACTCTGTTGCTGGCAGAGGCGAGTCGGAGCGCAGTGAGCTAATCAGCTCGTACCGACGTCACCTGTCACTAAGAAGCGCAGCATAGACTGGCGAATTAGGACAGAGAGTACAGAGAGCGTCACTGATTTTTCATTTTTCCACAAAACCCTCGTCCCTGTGGCAAAGAAAATATCTTTTGGGAAAAACAGGACTTATTGGAGACCAGTTTAGCAGCGAATGGTGTCATTTTTCAACCACTATTACACTGATGAATTGGGTTATAGATCATAACGACAAAGTTAAGCCAAAAAAAAAAAAAGTTGTCTTGTTTCACTTTAACCCGACTATCAAGTTCCAATCTTTGTTGTTGGACTTACGTTGTAACCTCCGATCAGTGGTCTGTCTTTTGGCCGAGTGAACAGTGAGACTGCTCCCCAAACAGGCATCAAAAGGAAGAGGAAGTTGAGCCAGAAGGCTGGCCGTATCTCTGACCCATATTTGCCTGCCAAAAGGAAAAAGACAGAGACTTTAATCAGTTTGTACTTGAAGCAATTCTGCAAACATCTCAATGTAAATCTATAATTAAACCCTTCCACAGGGCACCTCAGGCAAAGACATACAGTACAAGTCGTCTATGATACCACAACAGAGAGAACAACACAGCCTGTAGACGAGTTTGATCTTGTGACACTTATGTATGCAGTTTGAAATGCCAACAACAGATGCTTTAAGTCTGTTCTCTGCTTTGTTCCGTGGGTTGTGACGGCACACGAGGTGCAGGCGTGTGTGTGTTTTGTTGGCAGGCTGAACTGTGACACTGATGCTACACGGCGGTGCAGATGTTCACTTGATTAAAGCTTGTCATCACGGGGACCGATGGAGGGGGAAAAGAAGATGAGGCTCACCTGCCACTATCCCAGCAATGAACACGCTCATGTTGGCACACAAAGAGCCGGCCCAGAACAAGCCCAGGTTACGGTACGCTCTCCTGGGAGAAAAAACAAAAAACAAGGGGAGTGATTACACTATTGTAGAGAGAGCAGGTGAGATAGAAAATAGAAGTTTGGAAAAACAAGTTTAGTCACATGGCTCTGTAATGGTATAAATGGCATACACATCTCCCAGCAGTTAAAAAAAAGGCACTATTTGAAAGAAGATTTCATTTCTATGATAGCAAATGCCCCAAGGCAACGCCTGCTGTGAACTCTTGAACTCTCCGACTGCACTTTATGACTAATTCACTCTAGAGGATCTTCTGCCTTCCTCAATACTGCTTTATTCAGGCGTCTGTGTGGCGTTTATGTGATAAATGCACCCCGTTAAACATAAGATTTGCTTAACTGCATTTATTTTTTCTTTAAGAAAGTCAAATATATAAAAAACAGAAATTCTGCTGTGAAATTTTTAACCTCAGTGCTGCTACTTTCAGACTTACATTTATGCAGCTTCCCCCCTCTCCTCAGCAGTCTTTTTCTTAGTTAGACGAGGTCTAATAGAGCTTTGTACAGTCATTTAAGGCAGGTATGCTGTGATGGAGGGCAAGATAAAGGAGCTTAATGTGATAAGAACTGACTTCACCGTCACCCACCTGTCTGTTATCCTGCTGATCATCATCAGGTACATGATGAAGTGTGCTATTCCATCCCAGTAACACATCATGATAGCATAGGCTGTTCCCAGATAGGGCTCCCCCTAAAAAAACAGACAGTTACATGCAAAGTGTGCTGATGACAGACGACAAGTTAAAATGGAGATCTGATTTCACTGAAGGCCTTTAAAAGAACCAAGCCAGTGTTCCTACGTGTCATTGTCCTTTGTCAGTATCAGCCACATAAGTTATGTAAACTCCACCCATTTTTACCAAAATACCTTTAATTATGAGATGTCGTGTTTGTTTACATTTTGTCCATATTCAATAAACATTACAGAAAGTAGCTGAAAATGTGTAATAGTTAAAAAGAACGTCTGTGTCAAAATCCTTCCTCAAGCTAATATTAAAACCAGGAAGGCAGCACTTGTAAGGAACTACTTGTGCAGGTGAAATAACTTTTGTGACAAGAAGAATATTTTCAAAGAAGGGGGCCGGCAAAGTGTTGCTCATTACATAGGCACAATGCAGAATGGAGAGAAATTTTACTTGGCCAGGAAAAGGGAAATCTGTGGCCCCCTGCTGAAACTGCTGCCACCGCGACCCGACCCCGGAGTAAGCAGATGACGATGGATGGGTGGTAATAATTTTCGTCTCAATGGCTCCCAGCCAGGGGCGTGGCCAGAATTTTTTAATCGGGGTGTCCCAAGAGTGGCACTGACTTACAAAAGGGTGGCATGTGGGATTTGGTGATATGTCAGTCACTGACATACGGTGGCTTGAAGTACCAACACTTGTGCACGTACAAGTATGGAAATAGCATTAATTTACCATTTTGGTTTTGTCAGTTTTTGCCCATGCCACCCCTGGCCACTTCCTAGATACACCCCTGCTCCCGACTCCCCTCTCTCTCTCACTCAGCGATTTTTGATGATAACTTTCACATGTCCGATTATGTTTCTGTACCCTGTTTCAACATGAATGCCAGTGAATGGGGTTTGAAATGCAATCTGAGATCTACTTAAGTAAACACATGGTCAAATTTTAACAACATTTGTTGAAGACAGAGGCAATTTCTGCAAATGGTGAGAGGTAAAAAAAAAACCCGGTATGCCCCTTTAAAATCTCTCAGGTGTGTTTAAACAGGCATTTTTTGGTCTTTGTACTTCAGGCACAGATTGTCATCAGTGTTTTAGATATAACAAGAATAAACCTACTGTCTTTTGGTAGAACTCCATGAAGCCGGAGATTATGCCGTCATACTCCAAGGCACTTGTCAGGTCAATCACACAAGTAAAGCAAAATTCAGCAAAAACTGCAAAGGCAAGAAACAGCAGAGGAGAAAAAGAATCAACCTGTGTGTGTGTGTGTGTGTGGTTGTGTGTGTGAGGGAAAATGTGTGTGTGTGTGTGAGGGAAAATGTGTGGGTGCTAGCCACTTTCAGAAACTTCATCAGCTTTGAACAAGCCTCACTTCAAAGTGACTGACGGTCCTCACACATACAGTGCATTAGCATAGACCCTCGTGTCTCCTAAATGTCAAATTCTCTTCCTTTTTTTAATAGGTTTTGATTCACTTTTTTTTTTTTTTTGGAGTTCAAAATGTTTTCCTTCAACCAGCTAGACATTGATTTATGGGGCAGCGTGGGGAGAAAATAAAGTCTGGAGCAGTGAGGTGGGCTGGAGGCGTATTTCTATTGAACAGCCATCCTCTATCTTCAGGTTAAGAGCCTGGCGGAGCTGAAATGTCCGTGTCCAGAAGTCAGAATTTTAAGTGTGCACAAACGCAGGTCATACTTATAGCCAAACAACCCTGACCACTCTTGCTGTTGTAGACCTTTTCATCTACAAGCTTCAATTCCCTGTGAGGTTTTTTTTTTTTTTCAAGTGAGTTTTAGGTCTGAATATTTTGCTTTAAAAGTGTCACTTTAAAAAGAGTATCACGCTCCTCTACAACACCATTGGTGGACTTTTTTGAAAGCAGCGATCTCACTTGTGAGGACCGCAACATATGTCAGGCTATCAAAGCATTAGCTGCAGCTGGATGGAGACTTTCAGCAGACTTTAACCAGCCATCGTCGGCGTGCAGTACAGCATAAAATTTAATGTCATAGTGTAATTTTGGAGTGTAACGACTAGCTCGAGTCCAGACAGGGTACCTCTTCTGTCTGTGATAAACTGCTGAAGGATAATACGGTGGAAAACAGGCCCATTTGACTGTTAATGATGGGAAAAATGCTGCCTGAGCTGATGAATCCATGACAGACTGAGCATGGAGGGCAACAATGTGAGGCAATGGACCTTTTCTTGATGGTTACAACTGTTCATACCAGCTGAGGCAGTAAGACTGTTTGGGGACGCTCAATATGCAACAGTGATTCCACTGATACCTATGAAATGTACTGAACGCAATTGGGATGAAAAAGAACAGAGAAAAGGAGCATCCACACACATCTGCGTCAGTGATTAACAGCTGGGAACAGCTGTAAAAGGCTTTACAATGAATTACCGTCCGGACTTTGCAGAGTGTCATTATAATCACTGTGTGCTGTGACATGGGCATCTCTCTGCAGATAGCACGGCTTAAAACTGCTGTTTCAAATCCTTCCTATCTGTCCTTCACACACTCTTTGAACAAGCATTCGCGCATACACACACATTGTCCTTCCTGTGTACCAGTGTCTCTGTAATCATCAGGACTGCCAGGTTTTATCTCTGGCATCTAACAGGTGAGATAGCAGGGGGATTACGGCTCTCTATCATCGAGACGAGGCTGCCACAGTGATGCTCTCATTGTTATAGTTCTAATACACGACACTGGCACTACGACTGCTGACATATCACCTGGTTGTCCCACTAGCAGAGTCTCTGGCATCGGCTGCAGAGATGTGTTTTCAGGGAGAACATATGTAACTGATACCTATATGACTTACAGGAACAATGCAACACAGATATCTGCAGAAAAGCTTAATTAAAGGCGCATGAAAGGCGAACAAGCTGCTCCTGACACACCACCGAACTGAATACAAAAGTCCTGATGGCGTACAGGTATGTCAGTAATGGAGTGTACATGGTATTATACAGGAGCGGTGACTGTTTTTTCTTTTAGGTCAATTAAAGACTCAAGTCTTCGAAAAAATAGAAACATGTGATTGATAAGTTCATGGCCTAAGATAGAGGGAGATGCGGTTCAACTCTGTGAGTGATTAGGCAGACAGTTTGGACTTAATAACTAAAGCTGTATTTCATTCATTCATTCATTCATTCATTCATTCATTCATTCATTCATTCATTATCCATAACCACGTAACCTTCTCTGGGTTTTAGGGGGGCTGGAGCCAAACCCAGCTGACACTGGGCGAGCGCGGGGTTACACCCTGACGTCTTTGGACTGTGGGAGGAAGCCGAAGTACCCAGAGGAAACCCACCAAACTCGGGGAGAACATGCACACAGAAAGGTCCTACCCCAGCTGGGTATCGAACCCAGGACCAGGCAACAGTGCTAACCGCTGAGTCCCTGTGCTGCCCTTGCTGTGTTTCAGTTTTGGGTGACCGAAAATTGCAAATCAGCACTTTCCAGAGAAAACAGACAATATCAGCCTTTGTGAAATCATCTGCTGCCTCTGTCGTAAAGGCTCATTCAAAAAGGTTCACAAGGACATGCTGGCAGCACCATGGGAGGGTGTCCCTTCCTCCAGCATTGGTGGAATGTAACTACATACATTTACTTAAGTACTGTAAGTACAGATTTGATGTACTTGATGCACTAGTCTGTTTTTTAAAAGACATTTTTGGGTCTTTTTGTGCCTTTATTCTTAACAGGTCAGCTGAAGAGTAAACAGGAAATGGGGAATAGAGAGAGAGGCAATGACTTGCAGCACAGAGCCACAAGGTGAAAATTGAACCCGTAGCCGTTGCAGTAAGGACACAGCCTCTGTACACAGGGCGTCCAGTCTACTAACTAAGACACCAGGGCGCGCCGCTTCAGTGTTTTTTATGCAAACTTTATGCATCTACTCCACTACACCTCAGAGGCAAATATTGTACTTTTTACTCTGCTACTTTTGCCTGATAGTTTGAGTTACTAGTTACTTTTTTGATGACAATTTTTCATACTCTTCCTATCCAGTGGAAATCATATGCGTCGAAATATTGTGATCTTGATTTCTAATTTCTTCTCCTTCTGAAGAAGAGTAAACCTTCAAAAAAACATCTTAGATTAGATGCAAAATGTGGCTCACAAGGCTGAAAACAGGCTGTTTTTATGACTTTATAGAGATACATACATGGTTCTCACATGTAAAACATGATGATCTTATAGAATATGATGCAATGATTCAAATTTAACTACCTAACAGCATAGAGTACTTAAAATAAATTTAACTTTGAACTATTACAACAGTAAAATGCAACGTACATACTTCCTTTTAATACTTCAAGGATATTTTGCTGATGAGACTTACATACTTTTACTCAAATAAGGTTAGGAATGTGTGATTTTTACTTGCAGCGGAATACTTTTGCAGTGCAGTATTGATATTTTACTAAAGTCAGGGATCTAAATAGTTCATCCAACAGTGTGAAGGAGTGGGATGCCAAATTCAAATATGGCAGAGAGGCTTCTCAAACCTTGCTGTCTTTCAATTCTCAATTACCAGAAACAGAAATACCACATAAGCTATTAACTTCTGCAGAATCAACCAGCAGGTTGAACTGCATGTGCTCATTTCAGTCTGCTGTTGGCCAAGACTTTATCAATCGCCACTTGTTGCTAAAAGGTTAAGTTCTTATGAGTGGATGCTGACGTCCTGAGCTTGCAGAGGGTTCGGGTAAGTCATGCTCCAGAAAAGTCTGGCTCAGCTTTGCTCTGAGCCTGATCAGTCTAAGCAGCTTTCGTCCTAACAGGTGAAATCGCACTGAACGCAGCCGAAGTTTTCACTCCGTCACAGCATGTTGCAAGCGAAAGTTCTGGAAACCCTTTTTATGTGAGTTGAAATCGGCTCCGGCACAATGCACTGCAGTGATTTAACTCAGTGTATTTGGAAATACATTGCAAGTATGTTGGGAAATGCGCATAGTTGTGTGAATTACCAAAGAATAAGGGGTCTTTAGGTGGGTTGCCGCGAGTGATGAGGAAATAAAACAGAAACACGATCACCAGCACAACAACACCGATCTCCAGGATCACATAAGGCCTGTGAAAGAAAAGAAATTCAACTGTTAGTTAAATAAACAATACGTCATCCATGGTTTTTTTCAGCACAATTTTACTGCTGACACGGCACTTTAAGACATATTCCTTTGATTTTCTGCTTGAGTCTCTTTGCTAATTAGTTTCTCCAATGCAAGTTGTGCCAGTCTTTTCCTCAGTGCTAAATTAGCAAATGATGATGAATGGGAAGTCGGTGAGAATGATAATCACGCGGCACACTGCGGTTTGGAGAGTGAGAAATAATGCAGGGGTATGAGGGTAATCTGTGTGATAGAGGCACTGCAGCCAGAGAGAGCAGAGGCACTGCCACTGAGGTTGTTTGGTGGCCCACAGATTGGTGCGAGATGGCAGTGTCACATTGAATTTGCCCTCCCGATGTTGCTTTTTTCTTAAAAAAAAAAAAAACAAGCTACAAGCAGTTGCCTTATATTAAATCTTAGAGCTTTTAAAATATATTGCTGAGTTGGAAGCATCACTCAGTCCTGACATAAACATTCAGATTTTGGGATGTTGGTATAGAGTGGTGAAGTAATGAGTCCTAAACTGCAGAAGTCAGTTTGCATTTCTGCACTTTCAGCTCCCTCAGTCCCCTCTGCGTTTTTGAATGAGTTTTTTGGTAAACGCCTGAAATTAGGATCTGTGGTTAACACAAGCTATAGATATTGAAAGGTTTTGTTCTGTGAAATAAAATACACCAGTATAAACCCAAATTTTGAACTTGTAAGGTTTCACAAGTCTTGAAAAAAGAGGGTTGCTAACAAGTGGCTAAGTGAGATTGCGGTGTTTGTCGGAGACGTTAAACATCTTTACGTAAAAACGGAAACAAATATATAATATCTTTGAAAAAGGATGTGACACGAGCAATGAGCCATAATTGCTGGCTCGATTACATCATGCTAAGAGGAGAGAGTTTTGTATAAAAGTATTAAAGTAAGTGGTGATGTTTAAGCTATGCAACCACCATGTAGTTCCTCTATAGCCTAACAGCAGCTTTTTGCTTCTGGATATTTCATTTACGTTTCGAAAAATACAAAAGTGGAGTTTATCTGTGAAGATTATCATGCTGAACAAAACGTCTAAGTGTTATAAACCTGTGTTTGTCACGGAACTTATTTTCAGCTATAATCAAAAATCCCGTTTCAAAAATCCCTCAAGCTTTTTGCCAAGGGAAACAACGTGATGCTAACTTCCTGGTTGGCTGACAAAAATATGCCATCCCTTCACCTGTCTAGCAATCTGATGCAGGTTTTATGGTGCAAAATCTTCTTTTCAAAACAAGATAAGGCCTCTTTTTCAATGTATTACATGCAACAGGTGCCTTGTTTTATAAAGACTATTTTGAAGACCTTATAATTTGCTCGGTAGTCAGACAGAGTTGTTGAATATTTCAAAGAAAAAGTTATAGAACAAATTAAATAAGCCATACTATAACTTCTAATAAATATAACAACAACAACTATTTCCTTGTCACACCACATCTGCAACATACCACCTCATATTGTGCTAGTCATATTCCTCCCAGTGGCTTAAGAGCAAAGCTTTACAAAGGTGTAATCAATCATAGGCAGAGGTGTGGGAAGCAGCAAGCTAAGGCCATGTTAGTTCACCACTGCCCTCCATGTTTACTGGTCAAAGGTACAGCTGCCTTGCACTGGAAAAGATTAATGTGCGCGAGCTATCTCCTGGTAAACAACATTACTTCCTCGAAAAACTCGCAATGTGTGCTCACAGAAGGAAAACAAATGCTGCGAGAGCAAAGGGAAGCTCCCTTGCTACTCCTCCAATTCAACAGTACAGGAAGATTTATGCACACAATACTGTTTGTTTGCAGAGTGGGAGAGCACGAGGCATATTATACGTCAAGAGCAATTTATCAAACTCTTCTGTGCAGTCTGTATTGATTGTCAATGTCCACACACTCAAAAAAAGAGCCAGCAGAGCTATTCACACAGGAGGAGTATAAAAAATCTGTCGCAGATGAGAAATATCTTGTGGTAAAAAGTGTGAAGGAGGAGTCGAACATGTATTTTACCACCAGCTCAGTTTACTCAGCCCGTACTGTTGCTCCAGCTAATCATTAACTGTAAACAATATAAAGGCTGCATACCAATTAACAGGCAAAACAGATAAGCCTTAAACACAAAAATGATTCCTCTCATCTTCGGAAAGTAATTATCTCCAACATCATATCAGATTATCTCCGCAATTTCTGCCAACTTTGCCTCCCTTTTCCTCCAATTTCTTTTCTCGCCCCTGCTTATTGATCATTTAAATATTTTTGGACACAATCTGAAAACGCACTTTGAAATTCTTGCAATTTATCATGCACAATATGCTCAAGGACTTATGAGACAGTCACAGTATAATAGAGATATAGCTTGAGTTTTAGGCTTGCAGTGAGCTCTAGTGGTTAAAAAGAATACTGTCAGGAAGCATCACGGGCATTATTAAACATTCTTTGTAGCCTAATAGTCTTATAAGTCTATAGCCTAATAGTCTTATAATTATAACAGTTTATACTCTTTATGAATAAATGTTAGTACATTTAATAATTGTGTGTTCTGTTTGTATAGTATTTATGTTATTGAGCTATAACTACACTTCTATAGCCATAATTTACGGATTTTTCCACCAAAACAGAATGTATTGGACACACACATTATAGACTATATGCAGAAACTAAGAAATCAGTAGATTTTAGGACTTACTCTTGAAACTCAGGAATGGTGTTCATGGCGTAAAGAACACCCAGGGCAGAAAAAGAAAACAAAAAGACTAAAGTCTCCATCTCTTCAAAAGCTGTTCAGCCGCCCTCCTCACAGAATCCTGGAAACAAAAAACATGTATCAGTCTTAAGCCAATAAAATCTGCACCATTATTATTTGATCAAATCAATATTGGAATAATGTCAGGACATCAATATATTTATGAGAACAATGAAATATAATTTTTGATCAATTGAATTATATGAATGTCAGTAGTTTAATCTGCAATTTCAAATAGAATGGAAAAGAAGCAGAGCAGGCTCTTACCGTCTGGCTTCCCCTTCGGTGGATTAATCAAATTACAGCTGGCCTGAGGCACCCATGGCCTTTACTGGGAAAATAATGAAGTGGAGACAAAGAAGCTTTTGGGGGGAAAGTTATGCAATTTGGTTTTGTCAGAGATTTACATAAGTCGTATTAGGGAACAGGCCTACATTCCTCTTTATAAAGCAACACGCTTTCAAATTATAATGATTTCTGTTGGTGCGTTTTATGAAATGTGTACATTGTGTGCTGTCTGTGGTTTACTCACAAATAACAGCCAGGTTGCGCAAAACGTGTGAATGTGACAGTATTTTATTTTCTTTACGGGGTTCAGGCACCAAAAGCACTGTAAGTTAAAAACTGTCCGTTATTGTGGGCTCTTTCTTTTCTTTCGCTAATTATTTCAGGAGTTATAGGCACTTCCTGGTCTACGGTACAGGATAATGTCACTCCATCAAAAGGCATTTTAGCAGATCAACTACAAAAGTCAAACAAATTCAGACAGGTTAATTACTCCACAACCGTGACTGGCCACCAGTCTGAGTTGTTTTAGGGTGCATTCACACCAGGCAGTCTGTACCGTGCTGCCGAAGCATGTTTGACGCCCAAAGTCCAGTTTGTTTGACCAGCGTGAGCGCTTCGGTTGGTGCTCAAGCGTGGCATGCTTTGTCGGCAACGGCGCGGTTGGAAGAGTAGGGCTCCGGCGCAGTATGGATGCACATACATGAGCACAGGCACAGAGCGCCGACATCGCTGTGACTGTTTGCGGAGGATTCACCTTAAACTCAGGCAGACAACAGCAAACAAAGTGCAGATAAAGAGCAGTGGAAAAATCCAAGGCTGTCTTTTAGATCGCCGATACAAGATGAAAAGAATGCGGGTAAAATACAGGTTGAACTCCATAGATCAGGTAACGCAAGTGTGCTCAGGCGCAGTTAGACTGGTGGAGTGTGAGTGGAGGGCAAGGTGGGAAGGGGAGGGGGGACAGCTGTGCTTTGGTACGGTATGGGGCAACTTGGTCAAGTGTGAGTGCGCCCTTAAACATTTTGCCTCCTCTATAAAGGAAGTCTTTGACATGCCCATCTGGTTTGTCCTGACAGTGCATGTATGTTTCTATTTATTTACAGTAAGAAATTAGCTTTAAAGTAAACAGCAGCCAAATGAGCAAACAATGTGAGCGAAGAGTTTAAAACATTTCTTCAGTTCTGTCAGGAAGACGGTCATTGCAGATAGGCTGCAACGGAATTAATGAAGACACGAACAGGAGGTGGGAAGTAATTCTCTCCTTTCGCAGTCGTGATCAAAATTGCTCAGTCAAGGCAAAGCCTCATTGTTATGGCTCTGCTTTATGTGCTTTTGCTTAGCCCCTGGGATTATAGCTGGCTACGGGATTTATATTCTTCAATAACTTTGCTCAAGCAGGTTTGACTTGAAGATTCAGTTCACTTCAGATCAAGTATTTGCAGGGTGATTCCAGCAGGGTGCGCCAAATTAAAACGAAAAGAGCAGTCTTCCTCCAGGTTTCGAAATAGAATTTCAGATGGAGGCCGGCTTTTACCATTTATTGTCATCTGATTTGTCTCATTGTGTAAGGAATGGGTACATCACAGGTACCTGCTGTTATTGTGTTGAACCAATTCTGATAAGGTGAAGCTCCTAAAAATCAAAAGCAATGTTCGTCTGAAGTGAAACTGTCCTCAGCGATGAGCGACCGTGCCTAAAATGTGCAAGGATGCATTTATACAGGTTTTACATCCTGTTCTGTCAACTTGCACCCTGCCGGCACGAGACAATGCAATGATATTAGGCAGGAAAACAACGCACAACCCTGCCAGTATCTGTCACGAACAGGCCCTTGAATTTAAGCGCACACACAAACACGCACACACACCACTAATTTGCTTCCCACCATCCTCCTTTGTTGGGAAAAGGGGGGACTGTGATACCAGGAAAGCAGCAGCGGTGTGTGTTTGCTGGAAACAACTGGAGCTCTTCCAGCTCTAGCGTTCAATAACGTGAAATGAACAGACGGATGCCGAAATGAGACAGCGACCTGCAGGAGGACGATGAGCACGCTCCATTTAACATCTCAAATGAAACAGACTTTTATATGTTGACTGTCAGCGGGGAGGAAGTCCAAGTGAATGAAATAATACCAATGAAACAATAAGGAAGCGTTAGATTTCTTTATTCTCTGGTCCATCATTTTCACTTTGTCCTTTTGCTATGTGACGCAAATGTGCAATGGCTTTCTCCATCGAGCAGTTGCATTAGACAGCCATTAGCTTAGATTATTACTGTATGGTTCAAAGTAGGGATGGTAGGAATATTCGCAGCAGTTGTATTTAAAGTACTGTGGGCTATATTTGGACCTGTAGCCTCTGAAAGTAAGAGACAAAACAAGAGCAAAAACTTGCGGAAGGAACTTATAGACAATACTAGTTAGTTCATGAAAATTAAAGGAGTCTTCATTAATCTAAAATGACTTAGTAAAAAAAAAAAAGCTCAATCATGATTTGATTTTATGTAAGAGGAGGCTATTTGTCAATTTTTAATAGTCCACCATCACCTCTGACCAAAACTTTAAAAAATAAACTTTCAATAGCCTATAAATAACCAGTTTCACCTGTATGTTGAGTTATAGGTGCTATAGGGCCTATAAGGAAGTACGAGAGGAGGCACTATTATAACAGGTAAAATCTCATTGAGGAACATTTATTTAGTCTTCTTTTCTCAACCAGTTGTGATAGTTTCATAATTCAATTACCTTTAAACACTTTCATGTGTATAGTTGTAGCAATAAACCAGCTTGAACTCAGGCTACCTTTAATTTTATTTGCAGCATAGCTCAGCCAGCCTTTTTTGTTAGGTGGCCTACTTCACAAGATGTCATCTTAAAAAAACTTTTTCCATGCAGATTGTTAACATTACATCTAATCAGGCTCAGCCTTGCCTTTGTTGTAATAGTCTATTATCGTTGTAATTTGGTTATTGTTATTTAGTGTGTTAATGGGCCGTTGACTGTTGGTTTCATGTCTCTCCTGCTTTCATTATAATTGTATTTTCTGACTGGCAGTGTTGGTTCAGGTGTGCCAAACATGACAGTGATGAACTATTTAAGGCCGGGTCTGCTTTCTGCTCTCGATCCTCAAGCGGCAGTGATTGTGACGACAGCGGCGGAAACATTTTTTCGCTATTCAAAATGGCACCGTCTCAATCAGGAAGTGGAGAAAACAACTGAGGAGAATAAGTTGGATACGATTCCCTATTTCTGCCACTTTTTCGCGCGGGGCTTCGCTTTCAAGGCCGCCCGTTTGCTCGGGGGTTTGGATTGAAAAACAAGTAACGCATTCACGGTAGGTGTAAATCGAGGTTATTGTGAAATTGGTAAGCGACACATCGGCATTTGCCTTACAACAAGATGCGTTCTGGGCTGCCTCTCCTAGGCGCGCACGTTTTTGACGACGGGCTACGCCGGTTCTTGAGTTAAACGTTATCGTAGAAGACGTTACCAGTACATTGTGTTGGGACTAATGGAAGTTATGGAAGCTTTAGCAAATAAAAAAAAGAGATTTAGAGCTCTTGGCGTCTCGGCAATACTAACGTTACGCCACAGAAGGCCGGCAGCTTACGTTAGGTTAATAAAGATAGCTAGTTACTGGGTAACAAGCTATTTTTGAAAGTGAGCTAACAAGCAAGTAACGCTACGTTAATGTGGCTAATCAAAAAAAAAAAAAAATCTCAGGCTAGCGTTACTTTTAAAAGGCTAACATGCTACTGTATGTACTTGCTAGTAGTTTTGGGTTCATCACAGAGTCATAATATGATCGAAGACTGCCACACGTAAGGCAGATAACTTCGTTTTTCTATTAACATACTCAAGGAATACACAAAACGAGCATACCCAAAGTCAAAAAAAGGGCTACGGGTAATGCTAACCGAGCTAGCACGGTTAGCTAACCGAAGTATGCCTTGTTTTAGCAATCTTGTGCGGGATCTTGCCCCATTTTCTTCATGTCTGACGAAGAACATGGGGAGGGAAAATAATAAATGCTTCGTAAACAGCGTTATCTTTCCTGCTGGGGCTTAATACGTGTGTCGTTGATCGTCAAACTCGCTGTAGTGGCAGTAACGCCAGGACGTAAAGCTCCGGCTGCCTTCCTTTGTGCTTGTAAGCTGACCTGTGTGGCTCCAGTGTGTACCTTTCTTCTGAAGAGGCCACATTTTTGCATAACCACCATACTGTCCTATATGGGCATTCCTTTTAAATACGTAAAGCTGTATACATTAGGAAATGTTAGTTAACGCTGCCAGCTCACGAAACGTTGTAGCATCTATGGGCATCGTCAGTTAGATGTAACTGTAGTTTTAACGAAGCTTTCAGAGATAAAACCCCCACTTCTGTGCCTGTCATGTAGTGTTATTATCACTACATTCAAATATAGGGAGGAAAAAGTTGAAATCCGCGTTAAGTTAGTTGTAGGTACACTGTAAGTAATTAACTTACTGGGGTAATGCAGTCATGGTATGACACGTGTAGTATTTTTGATCTAATTTTGCTGGGCTAGAATTGAGTATCCCCTCAAGGACTAAATAGTAACCAAGAAAAACATATGTGATGTAATATGATAATTTGTATGAGTTTGAAGCATTGTACAACCAGCTGTGAGGCAACAGTTTCTTAATAGGTAAAGGAAAACAACATGCCAGTGCTCTTTTCATAAATTTAACATCTTTTAGGATGTAGATTTTAGAGCATTTTAAGATAAGTGTCAACGCCTGACCTAAAATGTTTGCTTAATATGTGACAAACCAAACAGGACTGCAGTTGGAAATTAGGGTAACACTTAAAGCATCCATCTATAATGCATTATGAACATACTTATATGCGTTCTGATTTGCCTAAAGTGTTGTGTAATCGTAGTTATAAGCAGTGTTAGGATTAACTATAACCATAACCACGTATAATGCGTTATGAGCGTGTTCTTAGTGTGTTATATGTGATCGTAATGTGTTACAATGCCTTATAGAGACTGGCTTCGTAGAAAGTGTATCCGAAATTTGCGTCCTTCTGCTAAATCCGGTGCGCCCATCTCTTTGTTCGTTGCGAACAATTTATGTGCACACTGTCTTCTGTAAACTTAACAATCCAAACCAAACATACTGAGACGTTTGAGGTTAGTTGGATAAACTGGAGGGTTGACTCGACGAAAATGAAAATAGGTCTTTCATAGCCGTCCCCTCGAGTCCTTTTTCTTTCCTGCAATTTTCACCCTTCAGTTTCCAGAGTGTCTGATGCCTGCAGCCAAAGCTAGTCAAGTTTCGTGCAAGCCTTGACACAGGAGGTTGCTATGGTGGCTGGCTAATTTTCTAATTATGTCATTCCCCTTTGTCAATGGATGCTTTTTGTTAACTGTGAGGTGGATGACATGCTCAGTCCTTCGGGTTCCCCTTTTTACCTCAGTGCCCTTAACCCTAATGTCACGGTCTGCGGCCTCATTTGCCTCTTTCCGCCGGGTCTGTCAGGCTGTTGAACTGTCTGATTGTCACCCGGTAATATGTGGCAAAAACACAACCGTCTTGTTTCTTTGCCTGGCCGTTAGCTTCATGTTTTTGCCGCACAGCTCCCCCTTATCCCACTGTGTCAGACAATTGATGGCTGTCTGCCCTGCAGGGACTCTCAGGGTCACAACACACCGGATCTGCTGATACTGCGTAATGAGCCTTCAGGAACTGTAAGGATGATACACAGACAATATGGGGGCGTTTCACCGAGCAGGAAGAGCAAGTTGGTCAAATAACTTGGAATAGTGTAAATATCCTCAGAAATGCTCATTTTATAAACGTGACGTTCAGGTTTTTGTTTAACACATTGAGATAATTATCACCAGAAAATAACATACGTTATTCACATTAGTTTTGAAATGCTCCCTGGTGGAGTGAAATCGGACAGCTGTGCTCTGGTCTTGATGACATGGCCTCCATTCTCCATCTCCCTTCGTCTTCGCTAGCTCTTTTTTTTTTTTTTTTCTCCCCCTCCCCAATTGGTGCCAGTTATAAATCTCATTTATGGCCCTTGGGCTGATCAGAGTGAGAGTGAAAAATGTGGAGTGGAGGAGGGGAACAGGGGCCAGGTAATACGTTTGATTCAGTCTCTGCTTTCCCGGAATCTGGCCTTCATTAGATTATAGTTCATGTATTAAACATAACACAGAGTCCCCATTAATATTTTGCCCACTCGACCAGCCGGGTCAGTGGGTCAGCAACTGACTTGTTGAAAGTCAATTTTTGCTTGTCCCTCAAATTGTTCTATTTGTTAGTAATCACAGCAGTCGTGCAAACGAGATGCTGTCGGCTTTTGTTATGGCGCTCCGGCAACATTTTTCTGTCTTAATTTGGCCTTGGAAAAACGCCAATTTTTTTTTTTTTTTTACAACAAATAGCAAAACACATAGTTGAAATGATGCCTAGGGTTGTTCCGATACTGATACCAGTATCGGAAAATGCTGTGGATACCACTGAAAATGCTGGTATGTGTCGGAAAGTACACCAGTCTGCACACCAACCATGTTATTTATTAGCAGTAAGAAAAGTTACCCGGCTATTTTTAAGTTAGCTCTGACTGATGTTACATTCCTGAAATCAGTTTTTCTTTGCCGCTCTAAAACAGTGCACAGGAAGTTGGGCTGTCATTGCCTCTGGCAGCTACTACTTTAAGAGCATCAAAGAAGAACGGAGCGCCGACAAAGCTAGCAAAATTTCTGTGTTCAGCAATATTTTAGACTGGACTCAGTATTTGGGACGGGCCAATCACAAGTTTTGGTATCAGAGTCAGTATCGGGATGGAAAAAAATTGTGTCGGAACGTCTCTAATTGTGCTCACATTCTGTGATGCCATCTTACTAAACTCATGTTTCCCGAATAATTGAAATATTTGCCTGAACTTTAACAAAAAACCATTCATACCCGCTTTAATTTTCTTGTGAGTGCCTGATCAGTGCTGTGCAAATATAACTCAATGAGTTGCTTTATTTTCTAGAGCGACGTGGCATTTCGTTTGCCTTGAGCGATCGGGCATTCCTCGTTGTCAAGCCTTGTAACGTGGATGTCTGGTCAGAAAGAGAGTGAGATTACAAGTGATGGTTGTAGGGAATGTGTTGCCGTACTGTTCACGTCTACACTAACAAGAAACAAACAGATCCTTTACAATGGGCTGTTTGAGTATCCCATGCCTCAACTAGTATCCAGTCCTGGAGGCTATGTGGATCTCTCCCAAGCCACTTAGAGCCGACTAAGAGATGACTGAAATGCAAGAGACCGTGCCACACTCTGGAATTCTTTGCTGCTTTGCCTCATGGTTTTTTTTTTTCGTGGAAAAGTGTGCAAACGACCTCAGAGAAGCAAACAGTGATTTCGAAAGGGACTCATCCAGGAAGGAAATGGGAGAGAAATATTATCATTCGCACTGGATGACCGAATACCTTGTGTGTCATTGTTTCACTTATCAGGTAGTAAATGTTTTGGGCGTGAGCGTATGCAGTAAAATGATCACATATGCCACTTTTTTTTTTTTTTTTTTCTCCACTCAAAGACTCGTGATCAACCAATGCTGAGATCAAGAACGGATTGTCCCGCCTGCATGGGACCCAGGATGTTCTGCTGTTGTGCTTTTTACACAAGATAAGAACATCTGATGCGTGTTGTCCCATGTTGACCCTATTTCACCGGGCATCCTGTTACACATGCAGGGTCAATCCAGATCTCAGGGAGCGTTGTCAATGTCTCTGCGGGCATAGTACCCTTTTCCCCTGATGTTTGGTTTGGTTTGTGTTGTATTTTTAAACGAGCTGTCTTATATTTTATGTGTACTCGCTTTTGAGTGCAAACTGGCGGAAGAGATTTCAGCATTCTCAAAAAGCTTTCATATTCATAGCCTTTTGATCTTAATTGTTAGAAGTTTCAGAAGGTTCAGTTTTGTGAAAGTAAAAAATGATTGATGAAATGCACTTCTAACCTACAAAACTTTGTGCCACATTTCGGCGTGACTGACGTACTTGCACCTTGTTCTGCTCTGATCTGTGATCTGTCGTCATCAGAGTGGAACAAAACAAGTAAGGTCTTTATCATGTGGGTGCTCAAAAAAGTGCTTCACCCCAAATGTTGAGGAAATCAGTTTACTGTAGCAACAGTTACACCGAGGGTGGAAACCCAGACCGCAGTCATATTTTAACTGGCCTCTGCATCCCGGGCCTGGTTTGAGTAAAGTTGCCTAACTATGGCAAAAATCACAATCATGATTTATTTTTGGTCTGTATTAAATGGCCGTTAACACTATTTCTCAAGACTTTGGAGAAATTTTGCATTTATTGAACTATAAGAAAAATGAAACATTATAGTTCTTGAAACACAAAATGTAACTTAGCTGACAAACCTGCAGACAAAATAATAGGAAAAATAAATACAAAGACCTAATTAAAAAATTCAGTCTGTTTGTATTTGCTATGCAGAATGTTTAAATAGTAGTAAAGTCAATGTTTGCTATTCTTATTTTCTAAAGGACTGAAAATAAATTGATCCCCAGGATATTTATTTTATTTGTGTCTGTTGGGAAGAGGAGACATCTTGTACAAAATCAGTCAGTCCGGTTTGGTCAGCTGCAGTGTCAGTGTCATTAAACCTTTAGCCAAATTTCCACCCCCTTTGTCTTGCCTTATATATATTTGCATGGCACTTATATATTCTAACTCACCTTTGTCCTGATAGAATAGTTCATTTAGTTTCAGTGTGTTACTCAAGTGCGTAAACAGTTAGTTTTCCCTCCTTTCAACCCGTCATTCACAGCCAGTTAGTAAGACAACACTGGATTTGGGATTTGTGAGGAGATTAAATGGATTTGGGCCAGAAGGCTGGCGAGCATTGCCACTCTTTTTTACAAGTAACATACGAGTAACATATTGCCACACTGCACTGGAATTTAGATTTCTTATTAAAGTGATATCGTTTACTTGCATTGTCAAACAAGATTATTGGCTGATATTAATCTGTTTGCATAGACGTGTAACATTTCAACTCATCATTTGTAAAAGGATTGCAACCTAAATATGTACTTGGAGGGACAGTTAAATTTGGGGTATGCAGTTTATTTTCTGTGTCATTGCGCAAAAATTCCATAGTAACTGAACACTAGGCTTATGCACCTCTCTGTTGCTCGGTATTCACACCGCGACAGGGTGTATTTGCCCGATCACAGTGATTGTAGAGAGCCTCTGTTCCTATTGGCTGCTCTACGCTGCGCTATTTTGCATCAGGTGAAGTCGCTATGTGCTGATTGGCTGTTGAAACAAGTGACAAGCCTTACACTCCAAAACTTTTCTCTGAACGCAGTGTGAGCCGTCTAGAGTTGAGCTGAGAACGACCAGTAGCCTATACTCCGCCACACCTTTGTGTTCAGCCATTTTGTCTCGCCGTAAAGCTTCAGTAGAAATTGGCTTTTTAAAAAAAAAAAAAAAAAAGAGCGACAAAAAACGAAATAAAACACGAGCCGAAACCAAATTAGGGAGGCGAGGATACAGCGGAGTTGCTTCCTAAGTAGTCTCATATTACAGCTAGCTTGATTTACAGCTGCCTGCTCCACCTTAAAAAACTGAAAATTAAACTTGTTACCACGTTCTGACAAATATTATTTCTTGGAGTACCATTGTCTTTTTTTTTTTTACTGCAGTTTCTTGTTATTTATCTATTTAGGGGACACCATGTACTTATTCTTAAATTGTATCAAAAACTCAACTTGGACATATCCTGTGATGTCTCCACCACTTCTTGTTAATTACATTTATATAATTTTTCAATAATGGATTGTACTGGTTTGTCATTTTCTGTGTGATTTACTGGCCTTCGGTGGTGTTGTTGTTCAAGAGTACGATAATTGCCTCAGTCCATCCCAGACAGATGAACTGAACTGAACTGAAGAGAGCGTAGCACAGTTTCACAGACAGACACACTCACAGACACAAACAGGCTCTGTGCATGTGGCGCAATATTCTCACACATGCCAGAAAAAAAGTGAGGTCAATCTGAGTCGAGCAGAGTGTCGTCTGGATTTGAACAGCGGTCGGACAGAGTTCACAAAACTGAAACACTTATTGGCATCCAAAGGAATTTCACTCTGCTGTGTATTTTTAGGCACGGAGCAGAATATAGACTGGTTTTGGCAGTTTAATTTTTAATTTGTGCAATGAGTACGGGCCATAATGATTTTGTGGTGCAGGTTTGCCTCCGGTTTGGATTTTTGGGTAAACTTCAATCAGTGTTCCAAAATGCCTCTTGTTTGTACCCTGTCATGATAAAAAACTTGGACACTTAGACTTACAGTCCCTGTTTGTGCGATCACAACAGCAGTGTGTACGCTTGCAGTGCATGTTTAAAACCTGTCTTTTGTCATTCATTCCAGGTCAGCCGTCCAGATTTTTGTTCCCTTTGCCATACTGTGTGCTTGTGAAATGGGCATCTGGTAGCTTTCGCCTGGTGTGGGGACCGACTCTTTGAATAACCTCGACTGAGAGGCGTGGGTGGTGGGTGGAGACTCAAAATCAAGGAACCAGCTGCCTCCTATCCAGTTGAGGGTCACACTGGGTGAGAGGCACAACCAGCGCCACTGGCTAGTTCTGACAGGAATGAGAAAGAAAGAAGAATGAACATGAGACAAATGGGGACATAGAGACATTTTGTGGCGTAGCACATGGCAAGAGAGTGATTGTGATTGAAATAGAAAAACTACAAAGATGAAAGGGTAGCGATGGAAAAAGAGAAACAGGCAATACCACTGAGAGAACATGGGGTCGGAGACGGAGACGGTATTGAGTGGGAGGTTGACCGAAAAGAGGAGGCGAAGGTCCTCGTTTTGAGAATAGAAAGGGCCACTATGAGTACACGAGACCACAAAGGTGGGAAGTATCTGAGTGTTATTACAGCCTCATGTCTGTGCATTTACTGACAAATATACTCATGTTGTTATTATGGTTAATATTTCACTTACATATAAAAGTAATCTGATAATTCTACAGTGTATTAAAATTATTATATAAAAAGAGAATTGGCCAATAAATGCAGAATTTGTTGTTAAATATTGAATATCACTAAATTGAGAGTAATTTTACTGAAATTCTGTTTTTGGAAGAAAGAGGAACATATACTTGGGGAGAACATGCCGGGGGAAGGTCCCTCGTGCATGGGACCACCCACACGTCCCCCTCCCAAACCATGGTGGCAAAGTTGGCAAACAAAACTATGAAACTCGTCACTTACCCCAAAATGCAAAGCCGAGCAGTTTTTGAACAACTTCTATGCATCAAGTGAAATGCTGTTTTGCAAATTCTGCCAATATGCTGTCGATCGGAAACGTGTAAATATGTGCAGAGACCACTTAGGGCCTTAAGCCCATGTGAAAAACAAGGAAAAAACACTGTGCTGCTACGTAAGTTGGACCACCATGAAGTGGACTTTTTGTTTTCGGTCACGTGTTTTGTTTTTACTTGAAGTAATACAAAGCTTATTACAATATGGATTCTTTTGCAGTATATGCATTATTTTGTTCGTTTAAAGCACTTAAAGGCCCAGTAGGTAACTTTGCAATGTGCAAGTATACTCGCGAAATCACCATGAAACACACTCCTCTTGTGTGTGTGTCTGCGTGTGTGGAGGGAGGGAGGGAGGGGGGTTGACAGAGGTGAAAAGAGGGACCCGACGGTGTATCGTCTCGAAATTCCCGACCAAGTCGCGGACTTTAGTTTCCGTGTCGAGGACGTGTACGAGCTGCGATTGGCTGCTCCTCCTGC
>JAQLOL010000020.1:23432050-23445376 GCA_029783665.1 Naso thynnoides
CTATCAGAATATAGTGACAGTTCCAGCAAATACGACTGAATAATTGTTAATAATTCTTACCTACTGCAGCTTTAATAGTGCAATGTTGCTTGCATCATTAAATTTACAGTTACTATTCGTAAAATTGTGTACATTTTATTCATTCACACTAAAGTGACTATGAGGAACTTTCAGTTTTGGTTGATTCTAGTGCCCCCTTTGGACAAAAGCGGTGGTGATACTAGCGCCTACTGTCGTAAAGATCTTCGGTAGCGCGCCATGCAGCCAGAACTGTTGCCAGGCATAACACCGACAACACATGCGTTTGTTTTGGAAGTGAGTGAAAGAGAGACAACAAGATGGATGGCAATGAGGCAATGTATTAGTATGTGACCGAGAAATAAGTTATAAGCCACTTGTATGACAGTAATGTCCCCCAAGACCTATTACCTCTGTTTTCTGTAGGCTAACGTTACAAAGCCGTTTGCGTTAACGTTACATGCTAAAAGGGAAACTAACAGCTGTAGGCATAGAATAGAATTTTGTTACTGTCATTGCACAAAACAGCGGGGAAAAAAAATTGTTTCATCTGAGTTTGCGTGGATTTGGACCCGTTCACGAGCATTAATAGTAACTACACGAAAATGGCAGATTTTTTGCTAAAGGTCTCGTTTGCTGTTACAGGAAATTTCTAATCAGAGGAATCATGAGATTGATAAATACTTAAAGGTTCCTCATAGTCACTTCAATAACACACACACACACACTCTTTTATGGTAAAATTAGCGTAAAAGGTTTTTAAAAAAAATGGAAATCCGATAAATTGTAATGAAAAAAAATGCAAAAAGTAAAATGGATTTCATAGGGCACTAACATTGTGCTTTTTATTAGCTCAAACGTCACCATGTCCAGCCTGCTCCACTGTACAAATTTGTTTGGATAAAAATAGCTGTTATCCTAACTAGTTGAGCCAGAGCAGCAAAGTGTAGAAAGCCACACAAAGCATGCGTCAACAACTTTCTGTTTTGAGGAAATTAGATGACTGAGGAAAACTGGGCAAAGAGGCAGCTAAGTGGATCGTTCTGTCCCTGATCTAGTCAGTCTTTGATCTATTTCTGGTGGGTGCTGGTGGTGGCAGCAGAAGTAGAGGGATTTGGCCCTAAATGAGTGTCCCCAAACCAGTGCAAGCCATTGTGTGGCATAGTTTTTAACTTCTCTTTCCTCTTTGTGCCACTTTGCTTCGCACTTCATTGTCAAACTCTTCTCTGCTCTCACCTTCCTCTCCTCTTTGCTCCCTCACCCTCTCTCCTGACACATCCCTCTCTTTATTTGCCACTACGAAGTCATCCGCTGAGCCACAAGAGCTTAAGTCTCTCCTTCACGGATAAATCACTTAAATGTGTTGTTCAGCCTGTGTTTTTAGGCACAAAGAAATTCATCATCATGGCAAAGTGGTGTCGAACAGCCACTTGGAGTGGGTTGATAAGAATCTAATTAGGATTAATCGTTATCCCTCTGTAAGTAACTAAATCTTGGAAGCCAGCATTTTAGTCAGACCAAATCATTCCACGACTGCCTGCTTGTTCTAAGTGTTCCCGTGTCCCGTCCCAGTCCAGAGAGCCTCTTTGATAAATATTTGAACGGGCGAAATGCAATAACAACGGGCTCTTAAAACCCAATTTGTTTCCATTTCCCGGCTTTTGATAAGACAGCAGATTTGGTTACACAGTCATTCGATCATTACTCTCTATCCAGTGTCCTCCCAGGTAACTGGGCTGTTCACGGCCTCTTTATGGCAGTGTCGGTAATACTGAATGAAAACTCTGCGGGCAGGGAAATAGGAACAGGAACAGATTTGTAGCTAAAGTCTGTGTGCTTCTGTGTGTGTACTTAAGGTTGTAAATTAAATGCGCTTGTTGATGTGGGTGTCAGCGCACGTGTACGCAGTCGTGAGGATTGGCCTTTTGTGTCGAAAAAGGTGCCAATTAATAATGTAGTCTGTTTTGAATGATGAAGCCCAGAGTTTCCCTGGGAAGTAACTTGTTCCTTTTATGAATATTTTATCACAGCAGCTAATGAATCCAGGCAGTCAATGCAATCATAACCAACTAACAGCCCCCTTGCTGTTCTGGTGTAGGGCATCTGGGCGCTAATCATTTATAACCTGATTACTGGTGACGCTGATGGACCCCGATCGGTGATGAGTGAGTGTTGTGCACTAGACTGAATGATCGTCGTCAGTTGGCTTGTTAGCACTGAAGCCAGACGCAGACCGCAGGAGGAGTATGATGGATGCCAAAGGAGGGGTGTCACGTGAGGAACTTTGTCTGTAATGCATGCACTCCTCCTGTACTGTTACGGCGCTACGCTAACCGAGGCCTGTAGTTAATCCTAGAGGCCTTTTGCACTCTGAGTCCATTTCTTTCGTTCAAAATTGACGCACATTTAGAAGAACATTCAGCCTCATATAATGTCAGTCATATTTTCAAACTGACTACGAAACTTTGACCCGTCATTATTTTTTTTTCAGAACAGGTTTGATATTTTGCGGTTTTTTCGCATCCGTATAAATCGTTTACATGGTTATTTGAGATAGAGAGAGTTTGTTTGTATTTGTCCCTACTTCAAATGTATGCCAGCTGCTGTTCAGGATCAGTCAGTTTGCGGAAGTTGGTGGTCTTCTTTTTAATGAGTTGTTCCTGTACGGCTAGCGGCGTATCAAACTGGACCATGGACGTCCTGAAATACAGCCGTCTGGATAATTCCACAGCTCCTCTATAAGCAGGTGAAACACTTCCTGCTCTTGTTTGGTTTTTAGGATTGGCTAAACCCAGTTTGTTTTTGTTTTTTTAAGAAGTCACAGAACCACAAAATCACCCTCACTGCTTGACAATTCCATTTTGTTGCCAATTTTTGCAATGAATGAAAAAATAAAAGCATCGGACTCGGTGTGCAAGGTTTCTGTGCATGTCTTTTTTTTTTTGTTTTACGGATTTAAAATATTCATCCCAAAAAAAAACCCCAAAACACTGTACAAAGACCTTACAGGTCTCTACACACCGGATGCGTTTTTTGTGTGTGTGTGCAATTAATTTGCACGTCAAGAATATTTTCGGAACTGCCAATTGAGAATGAGTATTTTCACACAGATAGCGAGTATCATGCTGCAAAAGTAACCCCTTTTTTTTTGAAGATCGAGGTTGATTTTTTTCCAAGCCTTTGCGCTACAAACAACCAATCACGATGGTTGTGCGGAACGAATGTCATGACCGTCCCTTACTGCAGAGCCAAAGTTTTTGTGAGGGAAATTTCAGGTTCTAGCGAAACAAAAGCCCCTTGTTATTGAAAACTACACAAGGAATATTCCGACAAGACAAATAACAAACTTGGAGACCCAGCAAGCACTGTTTATTTTTTGTGCTTACTACACACAGGGAAGAATAGGAGAAACCTTTAGTAGGAGTCTTTCTACCGCTATAAGCCAATTCTCACGTTGAGGCTAGTGTCCATTTTTTCCCCACTTGAAGTGAGCCATCAAAACTCTTTCGCAAATTTGAATTCCTGCGATTCATGTCGCTGCCAGTGTAAATAGTTTTGATCCGAAAAATTTGCATTTGTGTTTGTGTCGCGTAAGATGTACAAATGTGACCTGATCTTCGCTGGGTGACTGCATTCTTCCATATTTTAAGAGGCGTGCGTGTGGCTAACTCACCGGCTTAGTCAGGTCATTGTCTTTCAACAGTCCCTGACACGCCAAACCAACATCAGAGAACTACCAGCAATTAACTGTTTTTCACTCCCGAGTCTCCACAGCCAAAAACTGGTATTCAGGACAGCCCTGCTACTCCACACAGCTCAAAGCAACCTGTCATGTGATTAATTCAGACAGCTGCATTTTCTAAAATTGAAGAATTTGGCTTCAATGGATCCACTGTGGACATCCTGTATGCCACACGGAGCAGATTTTGAGTATGTGGCTAATGAAGATGAAGCAGAGCTTTTCTCAGTAAGAGGGATTTAGTACAGGACCAAGAAAAAAGCAGTGAGGTGTGTGTGTGAGCGGAAGTAAAGAAAAAATGCACGTGGGAGGTGATGCTGAAGCAAGAATTGTCTACAGGAAAGATGGATGAGATTGAAAGACTGCGGTTCATGCTTTTCTGCATTTCCACAAAGCAGAAAAGGCTTTTCCCCTCCAGAGGCACATTGTCCCGAGCGAGGAAACTTGGGAAATAACTAACAAACAATAATAAAGTTGTGTGTGGAAATATGATTGCATACTCACCCTTCGCATGCGAGTGTGTGTTTGTGAATGTGATGGTACACGCGCCAAGCAGGGTGGTTGCTCTCCTCGTGAGTCTTAATCGTGACTTAGCAGCTTAAGGAAGTCACACTTCCCTGGATGATCTCCATGTGCTCTGGTGGCCACCGATACACACTGAAGGCCACCGACACAGCCAGGCAGTGCTCCTCCCACCACACGCTGCATTTTACCTCCTACCTGACGTATTTGCAAGCAAATGCTGGGTGCTGTAACTAACAACACACGTAGTAAACAGTTTTTGAAGTGACAGACGCTTGTTGCCCGTTAACCTCCGTCTGGCTGACAGGCTCAGTGACTCACTCAGCCAGAAGGAACCAACGGGCCCGAATGTGGTCAAAACGCTGGAAATACAGTTTCTAATATGACTGAAGCTACGTGGTTTTAATCCTGCAAAATTCAATCAGACTGTGTTTTTTGGCATGTTCAGCATATAATCTGTGGGCCCGTTTGCAGTTTTTAAAAGTTTTTACATTTCGCTGCCGCTGAAATGGCCCAAGCTCCTTTGTAGTGAGCTTTAGCAGCAGGCCACCCACAGAGAGAGATGGAAGGAGACATACATGGGAGGGGGTTGTACAAAAACCGGCTGTACCTTTTGAAGTAATTAATAGATTTAACAGATTACACCACAAAAGAGTCTTTTCTTTCTCTCCCTCTGTTTTTCTCGCTGTACTGCCTTATAACAAGTGTTTGCGTTATTTTGAAAATCTTCTGCATGTAGAACATGTAAATTTTGTTTCAAAGTCTTCACACTGGCTGTTAATCCAGATACGGAAAGTGATAAACACATCTTTAAGAATTTCAGCAGAGATTAGAGAAAAACAACAGAAAACTGGGGCCGGCTGCTTTTTGATGAATGAACTCCTTGTGTCCCTTGTGTTGCTGTGTGTATGTATTATTCTTTTTTTGTCTGCCTTTTTTTTTTTCTTTCCTTATGTCATGTTCTCTGCTCTCTACTGATTTTTTTTTTTCGTCACCACCTCCCTCTCCCCTTCATGGTGGTTAGGAGCACACACGGTTTTGCTCTTTTTCGTTAATGAAAGGCCTTACAGGAAGGAGTTATCTAGGACCACTCTTACAGTGATGAGGATCGATTATCCTCAGAGGCTTTCTTGGAGGGTGGGAACAGGGGACAGTGAAACACACATTTTTCTGTTGCTAAGAAACAGCTACTGGCATGGGACTGGTCGGCGGTAACGTGGATATGGACGGCGTGAAGGGCGGGAATAGGGCATTACAGTAAGACATTGGGAAGAATTTCTTCCTGTTAAGCACGACGTTTTAGAAGACATTACTTTTCTTTATTTTTAGAAAAAAAATAAATGTATTACATTACATATGTAACAGAATTAGGCTTTAGCTCATTTTTTCCATTTCGCTCACCAGCTTACAGGTCAGCCGTCTCTCTCTTTTTTTTAAACTTTATATCCTCTTTTTTGTGTTGGTGTTGGATAAACTATGAACAACCAGGCGAACCCAGACCGAAGGAAGGTGAAATACGACATAATCGACCCATTCCGATTAAATACAAATGTGCTTTTGACCTGCATAACCTGTAGGCTGCATGTTATACCCATTTTAGACGACAGGATTTTAGCCCTGACCTTGCCGTCTGTGACAGTCTTTGGAGACCGTGGGCAAAAAGCCTCAGATCAGATCCTCAGATCGTAGGCAAATCAGAGCGCACTCCTCCTGTGAACGACAGTTGGCATTTGTGAACCGTTTAAGGATGCGGTCGTGAGCTTGCAGGCAGCATGAGTGTCACAGGATATCCAGCACGCCAAATATCTGACCTAGTCGCAGGTGTGCATGCAAGGCTGGACAGGCCGGAAGGAGCTCCAGGACTTTTCCCGGTGGCTTGACCTGCTAAAGGTCCCGCAGGCGGGAGCTTAAAAAAATGTGCCCAAAATTCAAATAACAGCACATACAGTCCAAGCAGCAGCTCACGTGCCACACATAGCCTATCAAAATAAACAGCAGCGCAGGGAAATTTGTTGGCTACTAGACCACTGTGAAACTATCCTAAAAAATGGTGTATTTTTTCTAATTCAGCCGCTTACTTGTTACCACTGACTCTCTTTTTATTCTTGTTCAACCAGTGCAGCTCTCTCTCTCTCTCTCTCTCTCTCTGAGTGGCACAGAGCAGAATGGACTGAACGAAACATAGTTTAGGAAATATTTTACAATGACAGCAAAATTTAACCTCCCATTGAAGCTGTATTTTATAATGATGTCACAATATTTAACTACACGGAGTGACTGGGGACCACAGGTCACAGGCCCCCCCTCAGCAAAAGGATCTTGTAGTGTGTTGATGATCAGTCATGTAGTTTAAAAACCTCAATGGCTGAGAGACTCATACAAGACAGACGGTTGTATAGTGTGAACAGTTAAGAGACCCGATGACTTTGCAGGTCATGTAGCGTGTCTAAGGCGTAGGACTGAAAGATATGTAGGGGTATACCAAGACCTTTGACCCAGATAAACTTTTAAGATGTGTAAGAACCTTTAACACATCTTAGCTCTCAGCATCCTCGGGGTGTTGCATTGCACACGATTCTGCAACACCAAAAGGGGCTTCACGACCTCTCAATACACACTCTCAGAGCTGCCTCTCTCTTCTGTCCCCGCCTGCATGTGGACCTCAGAGGCTAGAAGCTACTCATACATATTCAGACAGTACCTCTAAGACTGAAGGATATATATTTATGTAATGTTCTTATGCAAAAAGATAGATAATTATATCATTTGTATATTCACATCATATCCTTTTGCCCTCAGACCTCCTGCCTAGAAAGTTGCCAGTTGGTCCTTTGTGGTTTCCCCACATTTGCTTCACTCTTATCCAGACGGAATCTCACTGGCAGCCTGAGGCTAAAATGGCCCTTTGTGCGTATCGGCTATGCTAATGGTGAATATGTTGGGCCAGGTCTCTGTCTCTCTCTAACATACACGCATATGCACGCACCCAGACTCACAAAGGCCCTCTTCTTTAGACCCTCATAAACTCTATTAGGATTTATTACCTCGGCCTTGTCCCCAGTGAACACATCTGGCCTGTTCCAGATTGGGGGCAAACCTGAGGAAGAATGAGGGAAGGGAGAGGGGAAGGAAGGTAACAGTTTGATTAGTTTGAGGCGAGGGCGTGTTACTAACATTACACAGACGCACGCTGCGGAGTGTGATAAAGTAACATGGGAATGATTGAGCAGTCAGTCTGGTCAGATTACGAGATACTTGTCAAGCAATTCATCTTGAGGTGACAGTTTTTTCATTATTTTAATTAGGAATATAATCTAATTAGAATCAGTACTTTACAATTGTATTCCTTAACACCCAGGAGAAATAGATCTATTGTCTAAGCGCTCATGCTTATTCACTTCTTGTGTGTGTTTGTGTGAGTGTGAAAGAGGAAGACAGACAGACAGACAGACAGGCTGAAGTGGGGGGGCGTGCATTGCAGGAAGCCTTCTACCTATGACAACAGTCGGGTCTAGCAAGTCTCACCTATCATCATGACATACACGTACAGCTTATGCTGTAAAACACAGACACGCATTTGTTTGTAACAGATAGGGTCCTGGGTAGCCCGAGTATGATTGTAAAAAAATTTGTGCAGCTTACTCGTCCTTAGTGTAGATTTTCAACATATGAAATAATACAAAATTAAAAAAAACTAACCAACAGAGAATGGTAAAAGTCAAAGATTCTGATTGGATATTCTGCCTGATACCATAGAGGCTGATAATCAGTCACTTTCCCTCAAAACAGAGCTGTTCCCTGTCTGGACCTTCTGCTATGCCTTGAATTGTTCCTCAGTGAATCTTCGGTTATTGCAAATGACAACCAGTATAAATAAGGTATAAATTCAGTTTGTGTTGTGACAAAAGCCAAACTTGATAAGATAGAAGATAACCATTAACAACTCTGTAAAATGTTTTATTCACATTTTATTCTTTGTTTTCATAAAGTCTGAAGATGTTAAAATGCCTGAATCGATATCTTCTCATGAAACTAACTGTGCCTGTGCATTTCTATGACTGACTCATCTGTAAAGGGAGAAGTTTGTTTTTTTGCACATTAAACCTTATAATAAGGATATTTACGATCATATGCTGAGTTCTGCAGCATATTATGAGCTTGAGCACATTGCTGATGTCACCGCTGGCTAAAAACAATAGAGGTGTAGGGGCATATCAAGTGTTTTGACAGTCAGTCGAAAAACGCTTATTGTAAAAGTCGAGACAATCGCTGAATGTTTAGTGGTGTCCTCATGTGTTCCAACACTAAAACAAGAGGTTGAACAGCGGCTAAAAAGCCGGAAACGGCTGTTTGTTTGCTTCCTGAAACAGCTTAAATGAGCCGTTTCCTGGTTAAAAGCTGTTGTTAAACTTTGTTTTAGTTTAGTTATGAGAGGACACCGCTAAACGTTGTCTCCTCTTTTAAAACAACCTTTTTTGGGGTCAAAGCACCTGATATGCCCCTAAACCTAATTTTTATTTTTTTTTCAGCTAGCAGTGATGTCAGCCAGGAGCTCCAGCTCTCGTGACTGCAGGGTTTGTCGTAGTAGTGCTGAACATAGTATATGCTAGTAAATATTCTCAGAAGGCTTAATGTGCAAAAAATCAACTTTTTCTAAAATGAATTTGTTTGTTTGCTGTTTGTTCAATCTGAAGTAGTGAAAAGCATTTTAAATCCACCCTATAATTATGAGTCAATTATGGGCCATTTTCATTGTAGACCAACGTTCTTTCACTGTGTATTCTTTAATAAGGGCCTTGCAAGTTATATATTTTAAAAACTTTTAATTAGGTTGTGCTCTGAAAGATTTGTTTTGATATTTATTTGTACCGTTGCTTTTGAAGTTTCTCTTTCTGAATTTCCATTAAATAAGTCAGGAGTCTAGCATTAGCCTGGACTTGAATAACTTATTTACCTTCCCTCATGCGTTTATACACATCCAAAACTCTGATGTGATATTGATCACCATGTGTGTTGGGAAAAAAAAATCCTCTGCAGTGTTTTTTTAATTCCTCTTTGCTCCTCTCTCTTCTCTGTTCTTCCCCCTATATCTTCCATCTTCCTCAGGTCATGGAGAGCTCCCACCCTTGTTAGAACTGCGATCTCAGACACAGCCAGCACGTGGGTGGTGGTCTAAGAGTGCGTAGCCGAAGTCAGCTGGTGGTCATGTGTGAAGCTGTGGTCTGATGCCCATCCTCCCCTCAGCGCTGGCCATGGACGGGGAGAACTACCTGCATCCAGAAGGCCCTCAGCTGGACAGCAGCTTGTTCTCTGTGGCCTCCTCTAACATGGAGGTACGCTACGGAACTTTTTACTTAGATGCTGTATGCATATTCAGTTAACTTGCATGGGTAGTCCTGTCCATGTACTCTGTTTTTAAATGCGATTTAAAACTTTGTGATCACCTCTTTTTATGTTAGCTTACTTTTCTAGAAGTCAAATGAATTTCTCTAACTACTGCTTTTGTACAACTACCACAGCTTATCGGCCATTTTTCTTGGTAACTCATATCCTGCATCATGGGTAAAAACGCTTCTGCTGTACGAAAGATAAAGCCAAATACTTACTACAGATGCAACAATGCTGGTATCAGATATATTGGTCCAACACTGACATAAATAGTTTGATCAGTTGTTGTGAAAAAATGGACTGGTCTAGCTTTGGATAAGGTTATTTTGATGACTGTTAATTCAGTGCATTTGTATATATGTGTATATATTTATTTGTTACACTTTGTTTCGCAATGCTAGGAAAACATTGTTAAAGTCAAGTTTGTTGTCGACTCACAAAAAAGACTGATCCCAGTCCCCATCACACAGCTAATTAATAAAACATTGCTGTTAGATTTGTGCTAGTATGGCCTGATGCCCAAAGCCCGGATATCGTGCTAGAAAAGTTGATGGATGCATCCCTGATATTTACTGTTTAATATGTGAGCACTGGTGTGTGCAGAACAGTCATCTTGAAATGTGTGAGAAAGGAAGTGATCCTGCGTGTGGTATTCATTTTCAGACTTCTGAGTTGTTTGCAGTTCCCATGTAAATAAAGGCAAATATTTAAGATTATTGTCACACAAATTTTACCCACTCATTCCTCCTTGTGTGTAGATAAGCAGAATGTTTGATCTCTATGTTCCAAGTTTTTAAGTTATCCGCCCTCTGAGATTTCTGTTGTCACGTCAAGCCATTAGCCTGGATGCTCCATCCTTCAGCTCAGGTCAGTCTTTGCTGACATTCGGTCTGGCAGCGATGTTCGGCGTGAGAATTGCAGAGAAAAATTTTTTGGCTGGACCTGTCGGTGACTAACAGGAGCAGTTATGTTTGACGACGTAGAAGTCAAACACTACTGTAGTTCAATCACAGCGGCAAAATGAATCAGGCTACCAAAAGCCTCTTGTTATTGAAAACTACAACCTTGGTTACCCAGAAAGTACTTTTTTTTTTTGTGATTCTTACATGTAGGGAAGAACAGAAGCTTGTAGTAGAAGTTTTTTTTACTGATCTGTACGGTGCGCACATGAGACTCACGCAGCCTTGACTACAACACCACATAACATGGTAAACACCGGACAAAAGCAGTAAAACTGATGTAAAAAAGCTAATATCACAACAGCTATGTGATTATTTTCCAGTTTGTGGAAAATGAAGGTTAGTTTTCTAACTCATCTTGTCTGCAGGCTACCAGTGTTATATCGACAGTCTCGGAGGGGCGAGAGGTGACGGCTGCCGCTGTTAGCTCGGGCCTTTCACCACGTCTACTCAGTGATGATATGATTTTATTTCAAGGGAAAAACATCTAATTGTCTCTTCCCACAATGCATCGTGCGTCAGAATCTTAATCACAACACAGTATAACAGCATTTATGTCATTACTGAACAGATTTTGAGATTAGCCTTTCCACTTGTCTGTGTTTTTAGCTGGTTGGCCGACACACAACATACATCACAGAGTGTCGGTGTCAATGCCAGTGGTTTACGGCTGCTCCAGTAGTTTTACACTTTACCCGATACCACACGTACTAGCATTGAAATTCTGCAGAGAATCCCCAATGGAGCGTGGCCAGACCCGTATCATGAACTAAATTTATCCGTGAAGTGAAATAAGGGTCTGATTTACCAGGCTATCAAGTCATTACTTTCAATAAAGAAATTAAACTTTTGGCATTCATGGTATTCAATAATCACATTTATGTAATCTCAGTTTCAGTCTTAGAAGAAATCTGTTGTCTGTTTGTCCCAGTAGCAGCTGAGCAACAGTAATAAAATTTAACTCAACTCTACTGTAGAGGCCTCGCCACAGAAATTCAGGAAAATTTCTCAAAACCTCAGCAAATAGAACTGAAACTATCGGCCTGTGAGGATTCCGCGAGGGATAAGTAGTGAAAATGTTATTGTGACCATTTTAGGATTTAATCAGTGACACGAATTTAAGTTGAGTGCTCTGTCATCTGCAGAAGTTGTCTGTTTGTTGTTGATACAAACATTTTATAAATTTGAACATGACAAATGAAGTTTGATGCAATTGTTTTTTTTTCTTCTTTTACTAAAACACTCATCACTGTTTTTTAGCATTGTGAGAAATCTTTTGCACCAGATATTCAGTGCTATTTTTATATGTTATTTAATTAGTTTGTTGTTGCATAACAGATTTTTTTAATCTTTTGCTATATTTCAGAGTTCAATATACGCCTCCTCTGGTTCCTGGGATTCGTACTCTCAGCAGGCTGGATACCGCGTACACCACCCTATGCAATCTGGAAACCAGTAAGTTAAAACAGTAACTTGCACTATCATGAGCTGTGAATGACAGTGTAAGTCGAGGTAACATTTGTCTCTGTTCACAAGTTTATTGTAGCTGAGAATATTTCACAACAAATCCCCTGTTCAGTAATCACAGCCCGAAATTGTCTTTACATTAAAAGCTGTGAACTGTTGAAATTAAGAGATACCTACCCACAGGAGTTTCACACAAGAAACTTCCCATCAGCCCTGGGGCTCTCTTATTACGCAGATATGTAGTTATTATAATGTGTTTGGGTTTTCTATGAATATTTTGCTAATAGGGGTATATTTCACTTATCCATTACTACCCAAGACAGCCGCATTTACATGGAAAACAAGCACACTTCCCCTTTATTTATTAGTATTATTATCAGGAACCCTTAATAGGACACGGACTACGCAACTGCTCAGTAAAATCAGAGGGAATATCCACTGTTAAGAAAGACGGACATTATGTTAATGGTTTTTTAGGGAGATGCCATAAGTGTTTTGTCGTGCATTCTAATACAGAAAGTATAATATGAGAGTGAGAAATAAAAGATTATAAAGTGATTAAAGGTCGCTAGAAGCATCTGGAATGTGGCTGATGCTGTTTAACTTCTAATAATTAAAATTAAGAAATAAATATAAACTGTGACTGCTCCGTTTGCCAACAATAAAGGTAAGTTTTATGAAATGACGGAATACATGAAGTGCTTTGACAGAGCTTAAAACTCTTTAGAAACCTCTTTATGAATTCTTTGTTTATTGACTGTGAACTGTTATTGGATCCTGTTGCTGCATTCCTCACACCAAAAACGATTGAACACAATTAGAGCAAAACATCCCCTTTAATTCACACCGCACCATCAGTTCAATTTATTTGAGATGGTCATCTTAATCAGACCTCCTTCAGTCACTGCTGTCAGCCCAACTTAGAGGAGTTAATCACAACATGTTGTACTTTTACTCCATTTATGACTCTGCTAAATGAAAGGGGTTTGTCTCTTTCCTCCTCATAATGGTGTGCATTTGTGTTTGTGTTTAATTAAAGACTTGTTGGTGTACATTTGGCGAGTGATCTCCCAAGAATAATTGTGTGACTGACAACAGGTGCAATCGTGATGGAGTGCGCGGTATTTAAATGAGGATTTTGCATATTTCAATGATTTCTGCCTTGGAGAGTTAAGCGGACGACCAGCGCAAACACAAAATAAAATGGAGAGGGAAGAGAGGAGCCCAGTAGAG
>JAQLOL010000020.1:23445476-23458002 GCA_029783665.1 Naso thynnoides
TGCTTCAATGCTTGAGCTCACACTAGTCAAACAAACTGGGCTTTGGGGGTTAAACGTGTCGGATGGACGTTTTTAGATAGCTTTGATGTCTTCAAAAGTGCGTCTCTATAAGCTTCCAGCTAGCATTTTTTGAGTCACCTGTTTACTGTGGAGGATGCTGGAAACTGCAAACAAAACAAATATATGGATTAGCCTAAGTGTGAAATGTTGTGGGTGTGTGTTTTTACCACGAGTAACTGTTTTTGGATTCAGTGATAAGTGCTAATTATTATTAACAGTTCATGCTCTTTGTGGCAAAAGCTCTGACTAAAATGACTTTTAGTTAATCATTACCAAACCTGAGTCATACTGAGCACAACTCGGGAAGTGTTAGCTCAAGTTGTCATGCTTTTTGTTGTTGCTGTCTGTGCAGCGTTTCTTTGAAAGTTAGAGCATCAGTTGACGTGAGAGCAGAGTCTGCGGTTTTCAGGTTCACTCACAGTAGAATTTTCTGACATCAAACTGGTTTTACAACACCCTTATTCTGCTCTCAGTCCTGCAATATACAATATATCAAAATGAAATTCATGAGGTGTCTGTGTGGTTTATTATAACAATGGGGTGATTGAATATTGTCTTTAGACTTTGTTATCGAGCTGTAAAGGCCCTCATCTAGCAGGAACAATGTGCTGCGGTTGAGGTGCTAATCCATCATTTTTCTCTGTCAGTTCACGAGTGTATGTGTGTGAAATCAAAGACTGTGCAACATGCAGACCAGAGGAACAAGGACTCTAATTGTAAGATTGTTCTTTGTAACATATTTTGCCGCAGCACTTAAACCAGTTTTTGTTTCCCGCTTTTAGTTTAAGTGTAAACAAGTAAACAGGACGCACCAACTCAAGTTAAGGTTTGTGCATCTCCTCCGAGGCCTGTTTTCTTCACTCAGTTCAGTACTTCTGATAGTCGGTCAGGCTCTTTCTCACATGACCCTGTATCCGCTTCTCTTTTCCTCCATGATCTACAGACTATCAGCAGACTGCAGCTCAGTGGTGTGATTGACTTGCACTGTCAGGATGTAATTGATTGAACTTAAAAGCCCATAGTTTTCAGCTCACGTGACCATTGAGAACAAACAGGAAAGTAAAAAGGTCTCGGGGCCAACGCGAGGTAAAAATGTGAATAAGTCAGTGACCTGATTGCACAGCTTGATAAATGTAGTGACGTGCATCGCTCACCTCGGCACAGCAGCAGCTTTTCCTCTAGTAGGTACAAAAACGTCACTGAAAACCTGACTGTGCAGAGTTAGCTGAGCTCTGACGTCATTGCAGCAACTTCTGTGCACCATAATGCAGTGCAGTACTTACTGAAGTATTTTATAAAAAATATATTTTATTTTGCTTTTTTTTTAAGTAGTGTTATTATGAAAACTGGTGATTAGACTGTGTCAGAGAAGTTTTGGACCTTTTCTGTGAATTTCCTGTGGTGTGTCGTCGATGTTTTGTGCACTTGCATGACACATGACAGTTTCTCAGCCATTAGGTTTTTCAAATGAGGCTACTTGACATTCATTTCAGGTTGCAGCACACGTACGAGGCTGATATATTGTGATTTTTAAAATTATTTTTAAAAGTTTTCTCTCGATATCAACAATATCAGTTATCTCAAATCATACACCTGAGATTTGTATTTTTAAAAAAAATAGAAAATTGTAAAGAAAACAAAACAAAAAGAGTATTATTGCATGCAATATTGCATTTCCTTACATCTTTTACAAAGAAAAAGTGTGTTAGAGGCTTGGAAACTGTCTCTCCAAATGTGATTCCTGTAAACAGCCTGAAGGGAGATATTGTAATTCTAATGACTTTTATAAATTCTTTTTGGGACTTGAAATATGCTCAGGCTAGGGAAGCTTTGTTAGTGTGCACTGACTAACGAGCATTTTCCCGGCTGCATTCACCTCCACCTGCACAGGTTTGACATCTGGAAGTCAGTCCACCAGCATTCACTGCCGTCTTGGTGCAATGCAAGTTGCATTTTGCACAGTTCGCTGTCAGCTTACTCAGAGCATCCTAGCCCACAGGTTCTGTTATTTTGTGTCAGTTTTCTTGTCAAAAGCACTAAAATAAACCTCAAAAACCGTTGTTCATGTTTTTGCTCAATCTTTCCACTCGCATTATTGCATAAATGCCAGCAAGACAGAAGAAGTATTGAGTGACTGACCCCCTGTGTGTCATCTGTTGGCCTTTTCTTCACTCTAGTGATTTTCTTTTTTTTTTCCTTCAGAAGGCAGCAGGCAGCTGTTCAGTTTGCAGTCTGTAATCGATGATTTGACCTGAAAAGCTACTATCATGCATGGCAGAGGTGCTGGTTACTTTTGTGAAACAGTACCTAACCTCCAAAAGCTTCATACTTTTCGAATTAGACAGTCATCATGAGTGATTAAAAATTCCGATGGGCCCATTTTTCCAGACGATCTTTCTCTTGGTGACTCGGTCCAAAAGCACAGTGTAAATGGTGACAATTCCATGCGTCATCTTCCTTTTAGGAGTTTGGCCAAAGTACCACTTAAAGCGTCACATTTTTCATCCCAGTACATGCCACCAAATTACTAAAAGTGCATTGGCTCTGAGTGTCACAGTCCTGCTGTGTTCACAAAGCCTCGTGAGAGCCCATATTGTTCACATTTTTAGATTCCAAGCGTCACACAGGTAGTATTTGTACAACAGGACCAAGAAATAATAGGACTAGTCTTACCTTTTGATTATATAAGACTACTGCTTCCATTAGGTTGTACCTGCTAACACGAAATAGGTAAAAGGTTCCACACTGCTTATGCCGATGAACTACCAAAAATTAGTCGGGGTTTCCTGTTATTCTCTTATTATCTTAGTATTAAAGGCCCGCAGCAGTAACTCTAGTGGCAGCTTGGTATGGTACGGTCTGTCCCGCACACCCCAGTCTGGGTGTTTGTTTACAGCTGAAAAATAACAGACAGATCACTGATCTGCTTCTATTTTTGTGTGTCGTTTATTCCTGATTGTCTACCACCAAATGTCAAGTGATTAATCTTGCAGTCAGAGTTTGTGTGCTGTATTTAAAATCAGCATGGCTCTGTGACATAGAGCTGCTGTACATCTTATTAGTTTCCAGTAGATTTGCTTTTACCTTTCTCCTTTTAATGCGCTATACAGAGTACAGAAAGAAAGTCAAGCTGAGCTTTTTGATATCCCAACAAGAAAATTTGGCTTGACTTGCTCCTCTCCTTTTTCTGTGTTAATCCCCGTCGGTCTGTCCGCACCCAGATTAGAACCCAGTGCTAAGAGTCAAAATTTAATTGCTCACTGTTGATAGCATGAGAGTTAAATTCACAGTTCTGTCAGTTGTGAGGAAGAGTTCTTCCAAGGAAAAGTGTTAGGGTGTATTTGATAAATATTTGTGCTTTTAGGGGAAGTAGACTTGCGCCGTTGATTGTCATACTGCTAAGATTTAGGTAGGCTTCTGTAACCTGTGTGGCTGATTACACCAGTATGGTCCTTCAAGGTGGTTATTTACAACTAATTATGAACTTCTTTTTAAAATATTTATGTAAAATGTGAAATCGTTAGTTATAGTGTCCATATTGGCCACTAGGAGCAGGTAATTATCAGCTGAAAGAAGTCGATGTTATACATTCACATTGCAAGATCTATTGCAGTGGAGGTGTGATTGTGTTAAAAGGATGTTGCCAAGTTAAGTGTGCTTTGAAGAGCAGCACTTCCAATGAACTGGCACATAAAACTTTACGACTGAATCATATTTTAATGTTTGGCACATACAGTAGTTAAAATATTTTGAATTTTTTTAAAGGTCCTGACAAGCAGCATGTCTATAAGACAATAAGTCTCAAAAAGCACTCATTGGTGAACAGCATTCTTACTAGTTGTCACATGATTTTGTTTATTTATTTATTTATTCCTGTATTTAAACTAGTGTCATAGAGATTGCGGTCTCTTATTCAAGAGAGACCTGTGTACAGGATTAGGGAAAAAAAACCAATACATTTTAAGCAACAGACACATGATGATAAACAAAAATGTCCTTCTTGCAAGACGTGCCGATACGTTTTAGGTAAACAATAACATGTTTCAGCTGATGAGTAATATGGGAAGACTGCATGTACGTAAACGGATAGCCAGTCAGCTTTTTTGGCGGAGAACCCCTAACCAGCTCTGTGTTGTTGGAAAGCAGCTGATGGTGGGTCTGCCAAGACCTCCGCTGTAATAATATCACTGTCATATCACTGCTGGCTGAAGGGCCAAAAAGGGGATTTCCAGTGTGGATGGTTGTTACCATTCACAGCTCAGTGATCTTTCCGAGAACAGAACAAATTTTTTATCGTTATGATCTCATTACCATTTTTCTAAGTTAGGTTCAGCACTTATTTTTTAAATAAAGTAATTTGTTTTTTTCCCCCAGTGCCTCGACTTAAAGTTTGCCGCTAACTTTTGCATGCTTGATTAAAAAAAAATATTTTAAATAATTATGAATTTTAACAAACATCAGTGCCTTTATAAGCACTGTCAATAAACAGTAATATTTATGGTTGGGCCCTGACTGATATATCAGTTTGCCGATATCAGCTGATATCGGCCTATCGCAGATATATCGGTACAGGTATACATGTTCTCTGGTAAGTGCTGATATTAAAACTGTCGTTTAAGGCCGGAAAAAAAGCTTGAACTTGTGATTGAAAGGTGGTGTAATCACGTAGTTTGTCCAGCAAAGGGGGGTCTATTGTTTAATTGTTAATAAGGGAAGTGTTTAGTTGTCAGTACACAGATGTTAAAAAATAAGAAAATATTAGTTATAGAAAATGTATCAGATATCGAGATTTTCTTACTCCCTAATATTGGTGTTGGCATCGGCCTCCAAAATCCCGTATCGGTCGGGCCCTATTTATGATTATCTAAAAGTTAACTTTGAAAATAGATATTCATCAAAAAAACCAACAACAACTTTTGAGCATGGCCTGAGTGAAATATTGAATTTTGCTGCATGTTGTTTGGAAAATTCAACAAAAGCATCACAGGAACTGTAATTTTCATAGAGGGGCCTCTCTACACCGTGCCGGTCTGAAAGCTTCCCTTTCATCCTCTTGGCATGTTTTGAACTCGAATCAATCAGTCTCACTGATCTCTGACCCGTGGTCGAGGACACAAGCCAAATCCTGTGAACAGCTTTGACCGAGCTCAATCCCACTCAGCATGAGCCTGAGCCCTGGCACATGATTGGGTGAGAGCAACATGGGACGGTTCAGTTGCATTTCCACCTTAGCAGACGTTCAGTTTTGCTTTTGTTTTGAGTATGTGTCCTCCGCTATCAGCAAAGTAGGCTGTCACATTATGATGACTCGTGCTCTGCCTGAAACCGAAAACATTTTGTGCTGGGAATACAACGTCTGTGGATCTATGTCTGCTCTTAACATTAGACTAAAGGAGAATGGTTGGTTTTAACGAAAGTTATACGTTGGATCTTCAGAGCAGGTAGGACCTGTTCTCAGTGTCCTCTCCTTGATTTTCTGTAACGATTATCTTTGACATTTTTTTGTCTCTCTCTTTCCTTCTGTATTTAAACTCAGAACACTTTGTTTGTTTGACCTAAGAAACCTAAGACCTGTTATCCCTCTTGTGTATTTGATAGTTAAAGTTGCCACTTTGTTAGCTTTTGACATCTGAGGGATGATCTTCTAGTTATTTATTGCGGACACTTTAATTTTAAAAGATACAAGAGCAAAGCTTTAATCCATTGTTATACAGTAACTAAGACTGGACAATAAATCAGTTTTAAATTGAAATTCAAATGGATTTGTTTGAACAGTGTTAAAAATTGAAAATCATAAAAAAAAAAATCGATTTTCCCTTAACTAGGGTAAATAAGGTAGCCTGCGGCTCTCTCTCAGCTCTGGGCTCTGGGGTTGGTGAAAGTGAGGCTGACACTTTATTAATCCCAAATTAATGAATTCTTCTTTGTTTGATCAAACCTTTATTTAAAAAAAGTTTGGCTAGAGCAAAGTTTGTACTTTACTCCCAATAGGTGAATTTGTTTGTTTTAAATAAAAACAACACATTTGAAATAATAACTTTGTCTTTTGTAGCTTAAAAGAATTGATTAAAATCAAAAGTTAAATGTAGCACGAAAAATTAGCACATGTCAGCCAGCCGTAATGGTAACTCTTCAGACTGTTGCCAGCCAACAAAACCAAAAGTGTTTGTACACGTCAAATTTGTGTAGTAATGTCATGTAGTAAGAAAGTGTTTAAAGCTTTTTATTGAAGTATTAAAAATAGATTATCAGCTTCTGTTCTGACTTGTACTCTACTTCAGGTCACATGAGGTGCCTTTCAGTGTCCGTTTCATTTCCTTGCTGGAGCTGCTCTTCACTCAGTAATAAAAAGAAAATGCTGTGTCTGTACTTGGCAGAGCTGCAAGGAGTGCATTTATGTATGAAGTTGAACAAAACAGAATGGCATGTGCCAGTTTTATTTGTATGAGTAGTGGCTAAACAAATGTCTTAACTAATTAAAGCTCTAATTTTTCCTCCAGGCAATACCACTTGAACAGCAGCACCACCAGTACGGATGTACCCATGGACATGTACTCTGGATTCTCTGACCTGGACTTTTCCAGCCTCCCTCGGAATGGAGATTTTCCCCAGGTTTGTTGCATATATCAGCTTTTTAACAGTTGGAAATTGTGCCCATGTTCTGTCCGTCCCCTCTCTCTGTCTTTCTTGCTTATCAGAGGGAAAGACCTTGTCTCCCATCCCCGTCTTTCATCCATGTTCCATGTGGCTTTTTTAGCTCTGGTTAATTGACCATAGAGCAGCCTGATTAAAGGCCAGTGTTGTCTAGACAACTGCAACAGTACCTGCCCCGTTCCTGTCAAGACATGTCATTAATAAAACACTGTAATTTAACACTCCTCTACACATCTACACTGCATCTTCAGAAATCACTGTCAAATACCGAGGAAATCCCTTGTTATTTTCAGTCATGCTTGGAATGAGTCCACAAAGTGTCACTGCAATTAACTTGAGTGTCTTTGGGATTATCCCCAACCTGAGGAGATACAACTACAAGACCAGGACATTCATTTTAGGATGGAAATTCTCAGACAGGGCTAGTGACGTACAGGCGCAGGCTTCTACTCACTCATATTTACCTCACCATCATTTGCATTTTCCATTTCTGTGCCCTTTTGTGTCCTTTCAGACAGTTCTTTATAGTTCGAGTCATATATGAATAGGAATGGATTGTAATGACACAGACCAGTGAGTTTCTAATCTGACACCTATTTGGGTTAGAGAACCACAGAACCATATTAAAAATAAGCTATGATGATGAGTTCTAAAGAAGGGCAGTCATGGGTTGCCAGCAGACTGGCAATATCCCTCTTATGATGACTCTGTCTGATGACAGAAAGGGTAGAATTATCAGGGGGTTTTCACGGTTCAAATTAAATCCAAAGCAGTAAATAACATGCAATGGGAAAAGGTGTGACAGTAATAACAAGGGAAAAGACATTTTTTTACCTCGACTGATTATTATTATTTTTAAGGGTTGTCAGTCAATATTAAAATCTTATTAGCCTATATCATTTCAGATTGCTTTTGATTTATATCCTGTTTTTTTTAAAAATCTCCATACTAAAGTAGTTCTGTTTTTTGCTCATGAACCCTCACAATACGGATATTTACCATCACATACAATGTTCTGCAGCATTATTATGATGAACGGTGCAGTTCTAAGAGCTGGAGCTTTTAGCTGGCTGAAAACACTGGAGGTGAAGGCATTTTAAGCGCTCCAACAGCCCGTCGAAAAAGTCGCTTTAAAAGACGAGACAGTTGCCAAATGTTTAGTGGGGTCCTCTCGTGTACCAACACTAAAACATGAAGTTGGACAACAGCTTTTAACTTCTTCTTCTTTAGCTCTTTTTAACTTCTTGTTTCCTGAGACGTACATGGAGTGACTGCACCATTTGTCATAATAATGCTGTAGGATGATTTTAAATATCCTTATTATAAGGCTTCATGTGCATAATGGTCTTAACTAACTTTATTTAAAAAAAGCAGTTATAGTAGTTGTAAATAAAACCGTGAACAGTGAGGTCTGCGGATTATCTGAAGTCCCTCAAAGACTGTTTTTGAAAAGAAAAGTTCCTGTTGAATTTTTCCGTGCTTTGAGCACCACAGTGAAATTCCATTAATCTCAGAGGCAAATGTCTTTATAATCTCAGCAGATAAAACCGAAAGAACCGTTTCCTGCATGGCTAAATATGACTCAGAGTAAGTGCAAAAAATAGTGTCTGTTTGTACAAGTGGTGAGTTGACCCTTTTAAATTGAAAGAGAGACTGAAACGTCTTGATGAGCTTTTCTCAGACTTCTGTGTTCAGGAGGTTATCCAGGTTTTTTTTTTTGTCTCCCTGAGGCTCTAGAGTCTGGTAGTCTGAACGTTTGATAAAAGCTCAAGGCTGTATTTTAGTCTATTCAATTTGATCTGAAAAGTGGTTTTGCAAACTTAAGTTCGTTACAGGTGCACTTTGATATGTGACGGACCAGGCATAGAGACACTTGCAAATTATAGATAGGAGCTTTATATCAACAGCAGGCTGCACAATATAGTTGTTCTGTATCGTTTAAGCGTCATCGTTGGGATGTGCACGTGCATAATAGTCACCAGACCTGATAGTCTTTTATTTAAATTATATAATTAAATAAAAATAAAATACATTGCATTAATAAGCTTTGAAAACCTGACTGTGCATTTTATTCTTCTTTACGTAACAACCTGAGCACGATGACGGACAAAAAGTGTGTGTGTCCGGGACTTTGCCCACATCGGGCCACATGTACAAAATGTGTGTGTGTGTGTGTGCATGCACTCTGAGCTGAGAGGCTGCGTCCTCTGAATGTAGAGTAGAGTTTTGTCCTTAGTCTGGAGCTTCTTTAGAACAGCTGTGGCGACGACGCCACAACTTCTGTTAGTGCTGCATTTTTTCATATAAGCCGCAACATGTTGGGCTGGTTAATTAATTAATTTAAAGCAGTGAATGAATCAAATTTACCGAGCTGGAGTCAGAGAGTCCAGATCATGATTAGTCTTCAGTGTGTGGGTCTTTTAAACAACAAAATCACTTTGTTTAAGGTTGGGAAGATAGATTTTGATATTAGTCAAGTATTATTTAAAACCTTTGTATGTCTCAAGTCACTGCTGACTGGTCCCCATGTAACCAGACCACAACTTTCCCCTTACATGAACCATGTGCTGTCAGTGCAAAGCATCCTCACTGAGAGTGGATAGTTTGTTGCACCATTGCTTGTTTTGTAGGAAAACCGGTGAAATAAATTAATTAACAGCATTTTCTCATGATGTTGTCCACAAAACATCTGCTGTTTGTCCTTGTAAATCAGCTGTTAACATTATTTATGAAGCCTTCATGTGAGTTAAATGCCGACCGTGCCTCAGAATAGTGCTGTAATATCACAGTTCCAGATGTGCGAGCATGCTTTTGTAGTTTTTGACCAGTGACCAGCCATGCAAACTAATGTCAGAGGCCCCAAACCATGTTAAAAAAAAGAAATATTATGTAACAGAACTATGCTCTGTATGTCAAATGTATTTGATATATTTACTGTATTTTTAACTTCACGTTTTGCCAAACTTTTACATTTTGAATATCATTGAATTTGATATTTTTCTCCCGCTTTATGTTCAACGTGTGCGCATTTTTTGAAAAATGACTCCTCAATTTTACAATTGCAATATATATATCGCAAAAAATAGTAGCGCTGCAGTCTAAGTATTTCTATACATTGTGCAGCCCTGATCAACAGCAACTTCATTTAAGAGTCACAGGCTATTTCCAGGTTTTGTCAGTGTTTTACAAGAATTCAGTGTCCATTTTTAAGTTGAAATCTATTTTTTTTGTATATGCAAAATTTGTTGTTCCAGCTCTGTCTCTAGACGTCTGTGTTAACATGTACGTAGTTGACAATTAGCAGCAGTTTTCAAAAGGAAGCACAAAATCCAAACACAAGTTTCACTTCATGTTTGTGTCCAGGTGTGTGGATCAGTGTGATGGCTCATTAAGCCATATGAAAATGTTCTGTGGTAGTATTTTAAAATGGGGGGATTTCAAAGACAAAGTCAACACATATGAAGGATTTAATACGCAAGAAAGTGACGTGTCATCATCATCAAGTGTCGTGATTCATATGGGGTTTCCCTTGTTTTCCATCTGCCTGCGTTAGCCTGTCCGGCTTTAGCTTTCTTTCATGCCGCTGATTATGATGGTTCAGAGTTTTTGTGGTTTAGTTAAATGAGCTCTCTCACCTTTTGTTCATTCATGAGCAGCAAGTTTGGATTCCTGGCCGTGGAGATGTGGAATGTTATCGTGCATGTATGCGTAAGAGAGACTTTTTGTGCCCGTGTTGTGCTTTGTCAGCTGTCCCTTCTGGTTTTGGACACTCCCTGCCATGTGAGGCACGGAGAGAAAATGTAAGTCACAGGGTCATCATGACTAATCTTCCACCTCAGTCTCAACCCCCTTTTTCATCCACCATTCTTTCCCCCCTACATCACCAGGGCAATCCAAACATGCAGGTCTTTTCCCCCAGTCCATAATCAGAAAGCAAAGCAGGATTTCGTGTTTTCTTCCCGCTGTTTAAGCAGGACAGTACAGAAAACACACAGGCATGTGTGACTGTTGGAACTGTTGATGTGATTGTTTTGTTTGTCAGGTGACTGCCTTGTTTGTCTCAGCCATTTCCCTCTTTCAGCTACAGCTGGAGAGTCGTTAGTGTAATCTGTTGGTTTGCATGGTTTCCCACAGTGTTTCAGTTTGTTTACGCAGCTCACCAAACCCCTGTTGGAATATCCTCACATTGTGAGGAAGCACACTGTTAGAGCTCGTGGACAGGATGTCTAGATTGCTGGTAACTTGAAAACAAGAGCCTAATGTTTGTTTGTATTAGAATTAATAGACTCCCATTTGAGACTTGATATGCTTCTTAGATTATCAGTTAAGAATTACAGTGTCTCACCATCTAATAACTGAAATAGAATACGTGACCACTGTAGAATAATGCAGATGAAGTTGATGTCTCACTTGTTCTATAAAATTTATTGGATGTTGACAGTTAGATTGTACTCCAATGGCACCAGAAAACCTCCTTAATTAATTATTTTAAGATAAAAAATGTCCACTGAGACCTGTATTTATTTTCCTCACAAAGAATTAAATCTATCATAACGCCGTAGATTAATTCACAAAGTAATTAATTCACGCTCTTATATTAATGTGACATAAAAAATATCCAGACATTTGTATTGTACTAATTTCTTTGTTTTGTTTATAAGTAGGATAATTTATGGTTGAATTAGATCTGGACAATGGCTTAGGTTTTTTGATATGTCAGTCTCAAATTACACTGCCCCTTCCAGGAAACTTCCCCAGAAATAACAATTTCACATTAGATCATTTCTTGGGAGTTACTGGGAAACTAAGGACAAAGATAAACAGCGGAAACTTAGAGTAAGAAAAAAAAAAAGATCTGATCTACATTTATCTTAACTTCACAAGAATTAACGCTGCGTTAAAGCATCCTTTATCTTGCATAAAATGAAATCTCCAAATGTGACCATGCTGACTGTGCACACCACCGAGGGTAGTTAAAAATATACCTATAACCTGGTAAAACTGCTACTGCTATTTAAAGGCCAGACCAGCACTGTTCTTTAAAAGAGGATGAATCTGAAAAACCATTCACTGTGGTTTGAAGGAGAATGGTACACCCTGCCACAGTGACACGTGCATACCTGTCAAGGCTTAGATTGGGTCATTTGTGGATCCAAAGTACGTGAACTTGTATTCAAAGCGTCAAAATGAAAACAAGACTTACTGGAAGACAAAAAAACCAGAGCTCATTCACTAACCACTCTGGCTAACCTCAAAGAGTGAACAGCACTCTGCAAGTGCACACATGAACACACCTACGGCACTTCGTATGTACATGTACCGTACATTCACATCTACACACAATAAGTTGCATATTGACATGTTCACACTTGTTTTTTGCTTTTGTTCTTTCTCAGTGCAGTTCCTTTTACTATCACACACACAGGACACTTGTCGGAAGAGTGTGCATACACTTAGACTCTTCTCAGTTTTGCTTCTGTAGAATTGAAATTGCTTTACTTGCTAAATGCGTCACATCAAAAGCCCTGCATGTTTCTTTAAGCCATCCTTATTGTAGAGGAGCAACGGGTAGTAATTATTCCGTTTTGACTTTAGTCTTTTTTCAGACTTTATCCCTAACACGTCATATGCAAGGTGCAGAATATGGGCCTTCTTGGGGGGTCTAAGACCCCTTAATTGACAGGTTAGACCCCTTGAAAGCCTAAACTGCAAAATTCTGGGGGGTCTCAAGAAAAAGCCTTATTTTTATTTTATTATTTTTTTTTTTTTAACATGGAATTGTAGATAAAAATTTATTTAAAAAGCCTGTGTT
>JAQLOL010000020.1:23492071-23502795 GCA_029783665.1 Naso thynnoides
ACGTCATCACTCTCGCTGTCGCCACTGCGATTTTCCTCAGCGGTGCTCATTTTTTGTTTTCACATGTAAAATGCGGCTCCAACCCCATCAACTAAACTGACCTCTTCCTTCTTCCTGCTTGTCCACACGTGACATTGCCGACGCCGTCTGGTTACTGTAGCAGTGGTGAGTGACAGCGGAGCGACATAGACGAGGAAAAGAAATTGTTGAATTAATTGCGTGTTTCACACTGTGTGAGTGTCACGGAGCATCTGGAGCGTCTGGGATCGTTAGAAATAAGCGAACACGTGAACGCAGCGCGACCTGAACGCACAGGAAAATACAAGAGAGTAAATCGGCGTCATTCAGAAATGAGATCGCACGTATGTTTGAATCGAGATCGTTTTTTTTTTTTTTTTTTACGATTTATTGTGCAGCCCTAAACTGAACACACAATGTTTACAGAGTCAGGTCGTTGTGTTCCCCTTTCACATATGAAGCACATATCAGGGGATATGTGTGTGTGCGACATGAGCTCAAGAATGAGAAGCAATAAATGGACAAAGCAGCTGAATTAATGCCAGACTTGAAGTTATGCACCTGTGTCCGATCCACAGTGGTTCAGACCAATCAGCAGCTTTTAACGGGCTGCCTGCGTCTACTGGCGTGGGCTAGATGTGATGACCAGTAAGAGTTTGGCGGAAAAAAGCAAGAACGGCTCCTTAAAGAACCATAGCAGTTTTCCTACACATCATTGTTCTGTTGACATTGGCCACATAGGTTACATAAACTCCACACATTTTTCTCAAAATACCTTTATCTGTGAGATAATGGTGTAATTACAGTCGCTCTGTGGGCTCAGTAAACCTCTGGAGTATTTCTCTCTCAGATCTCCATTCTTACAAATGAAAGCTTTGCTGTTTCTCATAAACCACAAACTACAGTGAGTCCATTCACAGCTCCCTGTTGATTTTTATGAGAGTAGTTCGTTTGCATGAAGCATCGTTGCAGAGTTTCAGTTATGCGTCGCACCAAAAGTAGGTTTCTGTGGTGACAGTGGAGCTTTGAGTTAAGCTGCTAACTAACCTGTGCTGGGGTGAACAAATGATGGTTCAGCACAGTTACACAAGGTTTATATAGTTGACAGACGCGAGATAAAATCAAAACAAATATAAAATGAGAACTTAAAGACTTGATAAAAACAGAAAAAAGACAGGTTTAATAAAAGTCATTAAAGAGGAACAAAACGAGACAAACAGCAGATTTTCTATTTTAGAGAAGCCTTAAAGTACCAGTGTTACCACGTCATCGTCCTGTCGACATCGGCCACATAGGTCACATAAACCCCGCCCATTTTCCCCCCAAATACCTTTATCTATGAGCTATTGTGTCTGTTTACTTTTTGTGCATATTCAATAAATGTTACAGAAAGTAGCTGTAAATGTGTAACATTAGTTAAAAAGAGCGTCTGTGTCAAAAGTATTATTCACGCTGATATTCGAGTGAGAAAAGCAGCACGTATTAGGAACAATTTTTCCAGGTGTAACAGTTTTGGCTTCCACAGCTCCCCTCTCTCACGCTCAGCGATTTTTGACCAAGTAAACACAGAAACTCTCTCTGGAAGGGTGAATCACCTGTACCGAGCAACAGTCACAGGTCCTGCAGTGTTTCTATACCCCGTTTCAACATGAATGGCAGTCTGACATCTACTAAAGTAAACACACGGTCCAATTTTAACAATATCATTTATAGAAGACTGGGCAGATCTCTGCTAATGGTGACAGGACAAAAATAGACTGGTATGGTCCCTAACAACCGACTATGGTAGCACTGTCCCTCTGCGTTACATGGTTCACTTATCTCATTGCTTGAAGTCAGACTGTAATAGACCTGCTGAGTATTTTTGGAAAGGGCTTCCCTTTCTCCCAAACAGTCTCCATGGACAATGACTTCCCAGATGGGTCTGTGTAGTAAACCATCTGGCGTGTCACTTTGGATGCAGTTTGTGTCTTATCGAAATCCCAAACATTTGTTAAGATGTCGTGTTTTCTGACGTCAGTAGAGTTGAGATGAGATGTTGCACCCAGAGTGACAGAAAGATTAGAATTGTTTTTATTTCTGTGTAATTTCAATTCTGTAAACTATCAGATACACTCAGGCTGTTTCAGTTGTCTAAATTCAGTTTTGTCTGTTTTTTGGGGGGTTTTTTTGTCTTTCCAGGTCGCACCCATCGGTCCAATCAGGTGACTGCCCCTGAGTACATTTTCCTCATCTCCGAGTTGGCCGGGGAGCGACGATTTGCCTCCATTGTGGCGAAGAGACTCGAGAGCCTGGTAAATATCACGGCCTTGTTGATGTGTGGTGGGTGCTGATGTTGCATCTGTTCTTTTATTTTTTTTCCTCCTATTTTGAGAGTAATCTCTTCCATGGGAAGATAATCGTTTTCATCTTGTTGTATGTGAAAAATATTTCCAAACAAATAGAATCTGTGCTCTGTGTTTCTTAATTGTTGTGCTTTGGGGCTGTTGTCGACTCTACCATTTCTCCTTCACCCTCTGTCCTTCCTGTTTGCTGGGGTATTCCCTGCTCTAGAGGCTCCACAAAGCATTTTTTTTATTGTTGTCTCACTTGAAGTTGCATCAGTTTGCCTCCACAAACCTCAAGAGATTCTGGGTCTTTCCCTCCTCAGGCTCAAAAACGGAAAACTGAATAGGCAGAAACAGCAGAGAAGCTTGTCTGGATAATTTATAAGTCTGGCTTTATTTTCCATAATTATCGTATGCATTTCAACACTAGCAGTCATTTATTTCCATAGTGACACAGCATGGTAGTTCTTTTGGGAAAAGGGCAAGGAGTGTGCAGTGGGGTGGCGTTTCCAGGAAGTCCTTCTTGTGTTTGCCAGCTGTGTTCGGTAAATCTGCATCAAGAATAGGTCACATCTTGCCTGCCTGCCTGAACCCAGTACAACAGAAATGTGCTCGCACACAGTCGTTCCGTTTAGGACAGCGGAATATCTTTCCAATCAACTGACTCCAGATCAGCAGTGAAGTCATATTTGGCAAGACGTCCCTTTGTTTTGGTATCTCAAGGCGTTTTTTTTTTTTTTTTTTTTTTTCTGTGTGAGCAGAGCCAGCTGCTGGCAACAAGACTGATTTACTGTTGACTTTGCCTATTAGAAAATGTTCCTTTGCCCCCATCACAGGTCATTTGAAGTCTTATGGAAAAAGAATGGAAAACAGTCAGGCACGGAGTGAGACGTTAGGACACAAATAGAAAACTAAAGTGGATAATGAAACATCGTCAAAAGCTGGTTTTATCTGTCACTTTGCAAAAGTCAGTAGGTGTTTAAAGAAAAGGTTTAGTTTCACACTTCAACCTTCTGTTTCCTCTATAACCTGGTATGAGCATGTGTGTTTGTGTTTGGGTGTGTGTATGTAATATAGCTTTAATTTTTTTTGCAGAGTAAAAGTACATCTAAAAGAGTTAGACCTATACATATGTGACTACTGTCACAGTTTGAGTTCCTGGTTGATTGACCTCGATTTTAAGGGTTTTGAAAACATCACTGGTAAACACAGTCATATCAGACTTATTAATATGTTGGCTGTGGGTTTTCAGTTAATTTAAAGGGTGCCTGCAGAGTTTGCAGTGGCAGCTCAACGTGGTGAAAAACTCATGAAGTGGTGTTATAACAAACTTAAAGTTGCAGTTGGTAACTTCTGCGCACAACTTAGCAAGCTAATGTTAGCTGCGGCATGAGGCTGGTTGAGAAGCGTTTCTGCTGCGGCCGTTTGCTCCATTTGCTTGCATTTTATTTGTTCGTTGTCCCTCCCTCTTTTAAGTCCAGTTTGAGTCGAGATAAAATGGTTGCAGGGAAAGTTGCAGTGTAGTAAACTGGTCCGTCTGTTGTTCTCTGTTGTTGGCAGAGGTGAGTCAGAGTGTGAGGCACAAACAGCTAATCAGTTCACACCAACATCGCCTGTCGCTAAGAAGCACAGTGTAGACCGGCCAATTAGGACAGAGAGTACAGAGAGTGTCACTGATTGGGCAAATAGAACAGGAGCGACAGGATTTTGATCAATCCCGAATAGAGACAACATGTTACTCACTTATAGCCGTCTATGGGTATAATGACGTTTTTTTTCCACATAGAATAAAAAAAAAATATTGATGTTTACCCCAAAGTTACCAACTGCACCTTTAACAATCATGTTAAATGCTGTATCTCTTTTATATATGAATGAGAGGAGCAGGTTTACACTTTAAACTATTGTAGATTGGAGTAATTCTTCATACTTCCTTTTGTTTCTGTGATTATTCTGTTTAGGCTTTTTCATCATACATCCAGTTTGACTTCTTCTATGACAGTGGACAACGTGCTGATTAGCCAGCCAGCTCTGGCATTTAAAAAAAAAAGATTAAACACAAAATATTTCTACAGAGAAACTTGTATAACAGTTCTAACGTGCGTTGTTTAGCTGTTGGCACAAAACTTTTTGACAAAAGCACAAAATGTTTGTGCAGCTCTTATACACAATCACAGATTTAAAAAATTTTTTTTAATTTAATCAGTCAGATACATGCATGGTTTTTTTGTTACATGCACACACAAACGATGGTGTGCAACTGCGGGCTGAACATTTTCTTCAAAGATTTATCTGGTGTAACTGTGTAAGTCTGGTTTAGAGCGATGATGCTAATGCTAATAATAAACTCTTTGCTAATCTACTTTGCAGGGTGCGTTAACCCACGGAGACAGAAGAGCCACTGAATCCAGAGACCTGAGCAAGTACAATTTTGAAAACAAGGTATAAAATTATGCTCTTTGTGATAATATACGTGATCTCTTTTGTTAATTTGTGCTTTGTTAAGTTGGGAGACGCACATAAATATTGAATTTGTCTGTGCCAACTGCTTGTCCCATTTCTTGCAGTATGGCACCAAGGCTCTGGATAAAATCACCAAAGCAATCCTTGGCCACATAGAGAACAAGGTGCCCCCTCCCAAAGGCTACCCCGGGGGTGACGCCATGTTTTTCAGAGGTATGTTTGAGCTTTAACTGCTAGCATGCGTAAACAGACACCAACCTCCCCAGCACAAAGTCCGCCGTGATTAATTAGTAAAACAACTGCTTTTCTTTCCTCCAGAGATGAAACTTGGAATGATGGATGTGGGCATCTTTTGTAAGGAGCCTCGCTTTGGGATCAGTACTGAGAAAGGTACAGTACCCGAGAGGCATGCACGCATAGTTCATGTCATTATGACTGAGATGAATAATGGACCCCGACCACCAACTTCACAATCTGTCGTTACAAAAGCTGCTGCATTACCTGTTTCGTGCTGTGTCTCTGTTGCAGACTGCAGCATCACCAAGTTCTTAAATCGCATCCTGGGCCTGGAGGTTCACAAGCAGAACCATCTCTTCCAGTACTTCACTGACAACTTTGACTACCTAATCGAAAAGGATAAGAAGGAGGGCAAATACGACATGGGAATCTTAGGTACGGAGGTCAAGGTTTCACTTTAAAGACGGCACGGTTTTATATTTCTTTGTAAATGCTCAATTTGTGATCAGAATGTCAACATTCTAAGCACAAATGTAAACAAAGGTTAAAAAAACAAAAAACTGATTATTTTCCCTTATATATATATTGACAAGCTTTTCAAAACTGATATACAGCAAAAATATAACAGTGACAGTTATTAATAAATTGCAGAACAAATGTTGTAAAACACTGACAGTAGTTTGTTTTCTCTCATCAATGGTCTGTCAACAAACCTAAGAATGGTCACTGATTGGTCCTTCAGTAATTGAAGAATAACGGCGCATCATAATCTTATGTATGTAATTAATTTAAACACATGTCCTTTGGTGTCTTGGACAGATCTAGCCCCGGGTAACGATGAGATCTACGAGGAGAAGCAGGAAACTTTCTTGACAGTGGGGAATCCTCAGGATGGACAGGTTGTCCTCTACAGGGTAGGAACTGCACGACCTCATTGCCGCTTTATAGTTACATCACTACTGTGGGCAAAGTAACTATTATGTCATCTTGAGTGTTCCTGCAACGTTCAACAGCGTAATGCCGAGGTCCAACGACAAGATATTTTTGTCCGTTAAAATGTTCACTGTGTCAGATTAGGCGACTAAAGAGTCATAAATTCTTGCCGTGTCGTGGCTGAGAGACATGACAGACTACACATTACCAAACATGCTAGTCTTTGTGGAAGAGGTCGTGAGGTGTCCTGGATGTGGTGTTGGTTGTCGTCCATTATGACACACTACGAGACATTAATGATCCATTATCGCCCCAGTGTTCACTGATTGTTTTCAAGGCTGCCCGATGCCCTACGTCTTCTTGCAGTCTGACGTTAGCATGACTAGTTTTAAATGAGTCTGCCTCAGACGAGGAATGCACAAAAAATTAGTTTTATCAGCGGCTGCCAAAAACTGATCATTTTATATTTTTGTATTAAAAAAAAAAAAAGATGATAACTTGTATTTACGCACCCCTGAGGGTTTGAAATGCTAAGTGTAATTCGATATTCAGTAGCTCTGACCAAATCTAACTGACATCACTGCTGTTTACAAAGCAACAAATAAACAGCACTTTAAAAATTATGAGAGATTTCCTTACATGCAACATGTTTTTTTCACCGCGACTACGTAGCTCTACAGGAGCCATATTTTAGCATCCTGAGTGCAACAACAGCATGCGGAGCTCTCCATGACAGCCCATTAAAGCCAAATTAAAGCAGTTTTAGCTTCACATTACAGGCTCTATTTATCAGCTAAAATTTTATTATCAGTATGTTACAAATCATGTCATGTTTTGCTAATTTGGGCCAATAATTATCATGCATCCCTGTTAAAAAACCATGAAAAAATCTGAGCTGTAGTGTCACCTGCGTGCGCCTGTATGTAGGATGTGGTGGCCGCCAAAAGACACACACAAGTTCAGGACTGGCTGAACTTCAGGCATTTCACATCGTCTCAAGATGTGACCTTTGTTATTAACACTGAACAATGAACACCGCCCTTAAGTGCCTGCCAAGAAAGAATTTTAAAAAAAACAGAAGTGATTCTATGAATATACATGATGCCCAAAACATGCAAATCATGTGCTCCCTGTTATGAGCCTATAATTCACAAAGATATTCATAATAAGGTTTGCAATTTGCACAGTTTTTACCTACAAAGAGGCCTCGTACAATTGCGAAATTTGTTACCCAAAACCTGCAATCCCAGAGGTAAGTCGAGCAGTTAGCTCAGTGTTACATAAGTCCTGATTGATGTCACTTTGCCAGCAGTAAGACTGTGATCATACAGGCTTAGCCCGGGGCTGAGGAGTCTGTGCAGACACGAGTGGGAGGTGGAAGCAGGATAATTACTAGTATCTCCTGCTTTTAGCTTGTCTGCTGCAGGTGAAGCCACATTTGACATTTTGAAGTAAGCAGTCGGCCATAATGCCGCACAGCTATGACCAGTTGAGCAAGTATAGAGTGAGAGAGTGTCGAGTGCATGAATGACTGTGGTAGACAAGTTTTAATCACTTGTGCTCTTCGTCTCTGACTGAATGTTTCAAATACACGTTAGATGACTTTAGGTTTCGTTCTGAGAGTTTGTCTCACCTTCGGGAGATCTCATGCTTGAGTCTGTGATCCTTTTGCCCCTGTAGATCAGTGTGGACAGAGGAATGCCCTGGGATGAGGCCTACAACAAGTCGCTGAAGCTCAGCGGTCCTGATGAGGGATTCTACCTTTCACTGAAGGTGAGTATATGCTATGTTAAAGGAGAAGTTTGGGTTTTTTTGCACATTAAGCCTTTATAATAAGGATATTCAGGATCATATACAAAGTTCAACAGCATTATTATAACAAATGGTGCAGTCCTGAGAGCTGGAGCTCTTTGCTGAGGCCAACGCTATCCCCAAATGTTAAGTGGTGTCCTCTCAGGTTCCGACACTAAAAAAAGAAGTCGAACAGCGGCTAATAAGCTAGAAACGGCTGTTTGTTTGTTTCCTGAAGCTGCTGAAGTGAGCCGTTTCCAGGTTGAAAAAAAGCTGTTCGACTTGGTGTTTTAGTGTTGGTATATGAGAGGACATCACAGACTGTTGAAGCACTTGATATGCCTCTGTTATTTTCAGCCGTTTTAAGCTAGCAGAGGCTAAGCAAGGAGCTCTAGCTCTCAGGACTGCACCATTTGTTATAACAATGCTGTTGAACTTTGTATATGATCATAAATATCCTAATTATAAGACTTAATGTGCAAAAAAACAAACTTCTTCTTTAAGTAAACTACATTAGCTCCACTGTAGGAGGCACCACATGTATAGGATCTAATACAGACCTTACAGCATAGCACTGTGATGTCCTTTGAAATATTTTTTTTAGTCCCTGAGAAAGTGCAAATAATTCACTCTCCGTGTGATCTCTACAGCTGCGAGGTAACCACCCATGTGTGCTGCTGGCTGAGCAAGGCAGAGGCAAAAACCTCATCGTCTACAAGCCCAACATTGGCAAGCAGGCTCATCCCGAGAGCCTGGACAACCTGCAGCAACGTTACCGCAAGGTAATTGCGTCGACTGACTTGAGTAATCAGTCAGGCTGTAGCTGTAGCTTTGTACTGTACTTTGTACTATGTGCTGTACTGTACTTTGTCTAAACATTTGTTTTTCATGAGGGTCATATTTGAGCTTGCTTTCATTGCTACAATTATTTAAGGTTTGTTCTTTAAAGATAATAATAAAATCTGATTTAGAGGCGCTTGAGAGAGGACGGGGATGTTTTTCAGGACTGACGCTTCCTTCTCGTTTTGCTGTTGTTGTGTGGAGCCTGATGCCACCTTGTGGCCATGGAGGAGTACTGAAACAGGTTATGTTCAAGGCTCTGTGGACCTAAAATGTGGCAGTAAATGTCACAAACTCCTGGTCTCATTAACAAAAATAGGATCATTGAAAGAAAATAAATAGAAATGATGAAGTTTCTTTTATAGCTTCCTTCTCTACATGAACAACACGGTGATGTTGATGTAGAGAAAGGAAACGTAAACTCATAAGTAGTGTTGTGGTACTCGAGGTCAGTCTTGGTCTCGAAACCACTTTACGAAGGTCTTGGTCTCATCTCAGAATCAAACGCATTTTGACTCGGTCTTGTCTTGGTCCCAGACAGAGCAAACTTGGGATTTTTAATTAAGATCAGTCAAGACCACAATAATTTTTTTTGTTAACTTAACAACTGTGATTGGATGTAAAACTTTCTTCTTTAAATGTAGCCAATAATGTCAGCCATTGTCTAAGTTTGACTACAAAACAACATGTAAGAGAAAAAAACTCGATAGAGTGCAGGCTCTGCGAGACAGTCCTCGCTGAGACGGCTCTGAAAACATTAAACTTCTGTTGCCACCTCAAAATCAGAGGAAAATTTTTTAATGGTCTTGGTCATGTCTCAGTCTCGACACACTGGTTTTAGTCAAGTCTTGGTCTCGGTTAGTTTGGTCTAGACTACAACACTACTCATAAGCCCAGTAAAAACTGTAGTTCTCTTTTCTGTTTCTGTGTTGATAATGACGTATGTTTGAAGGGTTGTACTTGTGTGGATATGATGAACTCTTTGCTGATTTTAATGTTGTACATTTCCTTTTCCAGGTGACTCCAGAGGAAGCCAGGGACAGCTGGGAGAACCAGTTCACCTTCTCCTTCAAGAAGTGCAGCCATGCCAACTGGTAAGTAGGAAACCACAGTGTCCCTCGGGATTACTGGCTCAAAGCAGCCAATCAGACTGGTGCCTGTGAGGATTCAGAGAGGCTGGTTTTTAGGTCAGATGCCATTCCCAAGGATTTGCAGACCACCTGAGAACTAGTCATGAAGAAATAATGTGCAAGCCTCTCATATGCCTTTGTCACCGGATGACCCGAGAACAGTGTTTAAAATGCAAGGATGGAGCAGTCCTTCAACCTGACAGACAGGTTTTTTTTGTGTACTCTGTTGTTGTTTGCACAAACGATTGACTTTTTTTCTCCCTTCCGTTCCCAGGAATGGGAAGTGCAAGAAAATTGAGGAAGGCCAGGAGTGTCTGCAGGGCATGCGCCTCCGTCAGTACCACATGCTGTGCGGTGCTCTGTTGCGTGTGTGGAAGCGGGTATCCGACGTGGTGTCTGACATCACCAGCTCCAGCATTCTGCAGATCGTCCGCCTTAAAACCAAGCAGCATAACAAGCAAGTCGGTCAGTACATGATGACGAACGCTGTGCACGATTTATCAAGACCCCAGAGGGTTTTAAAGTGTGAACTTAAATCACCAGATGTCACTGAGTTGTGCTGACACTTCTTTATGACAAATTGAGGAAATGAAATTGTTGCTCACTTTCCTTGTTTTTCTGTTATGAAGTCCTGTTGGTACTGCGCTGATGCTAAGTGCCACTTGTGAAATTATTAGGCCAGAAACGCAGCATGTTGCAATTGAGCCTGAACATCCATGAAAACACGAACCCCCCTTTAAAATAATAGTAAACCCGTGTTCGCAAATAACTACTTTTAATGTGCAGCTGCAGCTGGAGGTCATTTTCAGTTTACATTAACAGTCATGTAACACTAAATTATAATTGCACCTTAGGTTTTAAAGGAATTGTTAAGCCCAATTTATGCTTCATAAGCAATGCGACCGCTGGCTTTTGGGGCTTACTGACGTCATCGCAGCGGGCTTAAACCACCCACCACCCCCCACGGGTTAAGTAAAGTTTAATA
>JAQLOL010000020.1:23539377-23550802 GCA_029783665.1 Naso thynnoides
AAGGACCTCTTTCCTGTAATCTGTATATTCAACCTTTTTCATAATCAATTATTCATTTTAAGTCTTTTAAAAAAAAATTTAATGCCAAACATGACTGTTTTAAATATTTGCTGTTTCCTTTACAGTTTTCTGTGATAGTACAATAAATATTTTGCTGTTCAGCATCGTTTGTTCAACCAAACAAGCAAACGACAACTTGCATTTTAGGAAACTGTGATGGACATTTTTTAAAAATTTATTTTTATTGAATTGTGGCCATTTTTCTTACATTCTATAAACCAAACAATTAAATGACTATTTAAGAGAAAATGGAGGATAAATTGATGATCAGATCAATAGCAAGTTTCAGTCCCAGTGTGCTTCTCATTGCAGTCTCTGTACTGTGCGTTAAAAAAAACTTTCATAATGTGACAGCTCACTGACAAACATTGTTTCAATACAAAAAGCTGCATTATTTTTTTTCTGTTTAATCCATTGTCATCTTGAAACCCTACTCTTAATTTTTTCCAGCAGCAATTGAATGCACCAGCAGTGTAGACTAAAATATTGCCATATATATCAATATAAATTTAACACAAACAGGAAAATAACAGTTAATATTTACAGTAAAGTCTCTCTGTGTTGACTTTTCATACTGAAATAAGTCGTGCTGCTTAGAAAAGAATTAATTTAACAATTAGGGCCCGACTGATTCAGGATTTTTTGGGATGGTGCTGATGCCGATATTAGGGAGCAAAAAAATTCTGAAATTCAATGTATCGCCCGATCTTATACATATAAAATATAAGCTGAATATGTTACTGAGGTAGGATTTCGTACATTTTAACAAACTTTTTTCCAAGCATAAGTGTACCGAACAGTAAACATTTTACTCAAACAGTAAATAACGGACTGCCCTCTGCTGGCCAAACTCCATAATTACACAATTTTACATCACCAGTCCAAGCATTTTTTTACAGCCTTAAAAAGCAGTTTTAATATCACAAATATCAGAGGACATATATGCGATACCGATGTATCTGTGATAGGCCGATATTAGCCGATAATATCAGCAAACAGATGTGTCATTTGGGGCCTAATAACAGTGACTGCTTTTGAAAGTAATTGTTCGTACTGTAAAAATAAATGTGATTTGTAGTAAATGGACTTAAAAATCTAGAAACATCTGCATACTTCAGGCTTGAGATGACGAAAGTCGATCTGTGAAGATTTGTGTTTGTTTTCATGTGCGTGAAAGAACCACGGGAAATAAAAACGATGAGCAGTTCTCGTTAAAAACTCATCTTTTCTTCTCTTGCAGGCGCGCGCGGCAGAGCCGCAGCCTCAGGAACAACCTGAGGAAAGAAAAACCCCTCATTTCATCGTGTAAGTGCTCGTTTGCTGTCTTTAGGCTTCAGACTGAAGCTGCACTGTTGTGTTTTCGAGCTGATCTTGACTCCTCTGTCCTGACAGGCTGGCGCACCATCAGCAAGCGGTCCAGTTAAGACGCACACAGATCCGTGGCAGCGACAGCTCTGACGATGACGAGGACAACGTGGACGACATCGAATGGGGTCCTGCAACAGAACTCTAGAGGATTAAAGCTTTGATTGAGGACATTTCACTCCTCCTCGGATCATTTTTAACATTTTTCCCCTGCAAAAGCAAAGTATTGTCAGACCGGCGATAAGGGCTTTCTTCAGCTGTGAAATATTGGATACTGAGGATTTCTACAACATCTTCACTGATTTCTAAAAGTTTTAACATCTAAAGAAATAAAGGTTCTTGTGCGAATGTTCAAATCAAAGTGCCTGATTTCTTTTTGTATTTTTTTACTTAAATAATCTCATGTCAAACAAATCACTTTGCCCTTTGTCGCTGCTGATGTATGTAACATATAAAACAAATTCTAGTTTTATTAGAAATCATACTAAATGTGTCTTTTTTCGTTGAAATGTGCAAGAATGTATATTAAATGCGTGGACTTCTCTTAAACCTTTTTTCTACAATAAACTGTTTTCCTGATTTCAAATTTGGGTTTGTTTACATGTGTAAAATGGCAAAAAAAATTTAAAAAATAGGAGTTCTCCTTCTTTTTTACATGTTTGCCAGGATTCACATCAGTAAACTCATCACTGATAAACAATATTATCGATTAATGTGATGCTGACTTGTTTGCCCAGAGGTAACTGGTCAAAGAAGACGATCACCCTTCGGTTCATGTTGTGGTTCCTTTAATGAATTATAAATTTGATTTGAATTGCACTCAATACTCAAAGAACGGCCTACAGGAACCCTCTAAATAGTAGATAATGATGTTCTCACATATTCTGAAAAACAGTGTAATCAAATTATCTAAAAGTCAGACTGGGAGAAGGAGTCATAAGTGTCCACAGCTCATTATTGCCCTGAAGGCGTCCAAGTGAAACATTTATTCTCTTAATCACATCACACTTCATTGGAGAGCACCTCTCTGCTGGTTAGAGGTGATTAAAGTATAAAGTTGCAGTTTTACACATTTTAAAGTCACCGTAAAATAAAATTTAAATTGATTTATTTGGTCAGTCTTCTCAAGAGATGACTGGATCAGAGCGTAACCAATCCTGAATAAAGAAATTCAAACACCACAAGTATTTTATTTTGAAAAACATTTAGCCCTATATAAATGGATGTGGGTTTTAATGCAGTTTTATTGTCACAGACGAGATTTTCTTTTCTTTTCTTTGGATCAAGTATTTTTTTTTTCCTTGTCAAGACATTTTGGTGTCTGAATTTCACCAATCTAACTTGAACATTTTTAACACGTTAGTTTTGCAGGTAACGTTAATTATTTGATCTATTCTACTTATTTTTCAAACCACCTGAAGTAGATAAACGCAGATTTTATTTTTCCTTTTTAAGGGACTTTTTCCTAAAGTCTGCTTTAAATTCAGTGAGAGGCTATTTTCATTGTTAGGTGGGGGGGTTACATTTTCAATCAGATATTCAGATGCTCTTATGATTCACATCTTTACGGCCTATTTTGCTTCAAGAAAAAGCCTAAAACATTTTTAATTTCGTTGGCGCGGCAGGTGCACTCGGAGGAGGAAGGTTACGTGGAAAGTTTCAGGTCACATGTTGGAGCAACACGTGTGTCAGGATGAACCGATGATTAGTTTGGATGTAACTGTGGGCGCACTTTGGTTCTGTGCGTCGGGACGCGTTTCATTCACATTTCAAGTTGGTTTGGATTCAGGAGGAAGTTGAAGTTGTGCGACACAGTTTTCAGTTTGTCATCCTTCACCAAAACTTTGTGAATAAGTCGCTGTTTCACACTCCTCCTCCTCCTCCTCCGCTGAGGAAACTGTGCGCAAAGCGGATGCCGCAGCGCACAGGCAGTTTGCGGTGAGCTGCCTGTCTCTCCGTTAGTGAGCCTGCGCGGCTCGATGTGCGACAGCGGGAGGAGGAAGACAGACAGACAGTTCCCGTGGCTGAAGGTCGGCCTCGATGGCACAGAGCTCCCGCTGAGCAACAGCGGCAGAGCAACCAAGTGGCGAGTCGGGGGGTGGGTGGGGGGGCTGTACGTGAAACTCAAAGAGGTCGGGATGGACGGCAAAGGCACGCTGAAGATGTTCACCAGGAAGAAACGGGAACTGATCAAGACGCCATCCATCTCGAAGAAGAGCCGAGCAGGAAGCCCCGGGCCGCAGAGCAGCGCCCAGTCTGTGAGTAGTGAGCGCATCACTTCTGGTTTCTGCTCGCTGCTGCTGAGTGTGTGTGAGTGTGTGTGGAGTCAGATGACCTTCAGTTGGAGGGGACAGGCTCCGGACAAGGGGTGACTGCATGTGCGTGAGTGTGGAGCAGACATATGTTGGGTTTGTGACTGCTGGGTGAGGAACCTCAGCCTTGCTGCTTGAAAACATTCATTAGGACGCAGCGTCACTCAGATTGATGTTCAGATGTGTGTCTGTGAGTGTGTGTGTGTGTGGAGGGGCAATTCACCACCAAAGCAGAGGTAGGCTGCAGTGAACGTGTGACAGCTCTTTTTGAGAGCAGCTTCAAAAGTGGACTTGCATTCAGTTAGAATGGAGAAGAAGTTGTAGGAAGAAGGAGCATGCTGAAGCGTGGGGGCAAAAGTAGCTACAACCCTTACTCCACAAGTCAGAGAGTCAGGAGAGCCGAGTCGAAAGGCAAGGACAGGCTGGACATCCTGCCCAACAAGCACAACGTGTGGCTTAAGCAGGTAGGTGTGTGTGTGTGTGTGTTGGATTACACGCCACAGACGTGCAGGAATCCTTTTCTGGATCTTGAAAAATGTTTGCACTCTTTGTCACAGTGGGTCAGGCTCGTTTGCTTTGTCAGGCCCGAAAACTGTGAGACTCCAACTTTAGTCCAAGTCAACTAAAAGTAGATGTTGGGATGCATCCAAGAAATCTTTTTTGCTTTCAATGTCTGTCCTGTAAGCAGATGAGAAGGTCATTTGTCCTCTGTAAATATCACTGCTCTTATTCCGAACAGTAAATAGCATTTCTGTGTTTCGACGCCTGCTCAGTTCACCACACCCGTCAGCAGCCTGGAGTCAGGAAGTGTTGCACAACGCAGCACAGGATCTTGTGAAAGCCTTCATACGTGTGTTTACCAACAACGATGCTGCACAGTTTAAGGCCACGAAGTTACAGAGGAGTCACACCGGCTTCCTCGTGCCGCACAGGTTGGAGTCATGTGACCTCCTTGACCTTTTCTCTCTCTTTGTCCCCTCTCTCTCTCTCTCTCTCTCTCTCTCTCTCTCTCTCTCAGCTGTCCATCCTCCAGGAGCAGCCTCGGAAAGATGCAGGCGACATCTCCCTCTCCTCCTCACCGTCATCCTCGTCCTCCTCTTCGACTCTCACCCCGAACTCTGCTGGGCTCCAGGACCCCTCCCTGTCCTGCCCGGGCACCCCCAGCGCTCAGCACGGCAAGCTGGCAGCGATGCAAGGGGTCGGCTGCCCGTCTCCTGTAGCCACCCTGAAGAGACCAACTGCGCTGAGCAGGCATGCCAGCGCTGCAGGTGCAGGTTCAAAAACATCCATACCCGATCATTACCTTGTTGAGTTGATGAAATGTGAGGCAGAAACACAAACAGTGCGCAGAATATTTAAAAACATCACCTTTATAGCAAAGAAATGACGTCAGAACTGTTATCTTTGTAAATTTACTTTAGCATTCCTGAAAGGTTTCAGTGTTGAGCTGGATTTTAAAGCCACAATCAGCTAAAACTGAAGTGGCAGTCCCAATACTGTTTTAATCGATTGATTCATTGATTATTCCTTTTCGATACACTTAGTCACCGAAACTTAAAAGTGAAAAACTGCCGTCACAATATTCCAGAGCCCAAAGTAACTCCTTGAAATGTTTCGATTTGTCAGACCAACAGTGAAAAACTTAAGAATATTCAGTAAAACTGCCGTATTTAAAAAGGTTAAAGCAGCAAAACCTCACACATAAAGTAACAGTTGTGGTAGTTTGTAATATGTTCATTAACTTTTGGTGGAAAATTATAAGAGAGGGTTAATGCCACTCTTGTGTCGGTTACCAGTGAAGCCTTAGCCACCAGCCGCTTAGCTTAGCTTAGTGCAAAGACTGGAAACAGAGGGGAAGTAGCTAGCCTGACTTTGTTCAAAGCACATCTGGTTTGTTTAATTCGTCAAAAAACAAAAGCAAAACAAAGATTGGAAACATCGCGAGCTCCAGGAAGTTACTGGTCCTGACTGAGAAACAGTCGTTTAAACTAGTTTGTTGGTTTGGGATTAAACAAACTGTTGGCCTACATAAAGTACTGCTAGCTTAAAAAAAAAAAAAGTGCTGCTCGCTAGCTTTTTTGGTTTTTCAGACCAACAGTGAAAAACTCAAATATATTTAATTTAAAATTTCTGTATTCAGAAATGATTAAAGCAGCAAAACACTGACCTTTAGCCACCAGCTAGTTAGCTTAGCTTAGCATGAAGACTGGAAACAGAACAGAAGCAGCTAGCCTGGCTGTGTTCAAAGGTAACAAAGTTTGCTAGACAGCACATCCAGTTTGTTTAATTCATTGAAACAGAAAAGCAAAACAAAAACTGGAAACAGAAACAGCCAAAACTGCAACTATTTTAAGGCCTTGGGGTTAAATACAAATACTGTAGACCAACATAAAGTAGCTTACTGTTGGCTACCTTTTTCTCCGCTAATATCTTGTCCTTGTGCTAGGCTAAGCTAATGTAGCATTTTTCAGTGCTTAACAGATATGAGAGGTTGTATTTGTCATCTTATCTTATTCCTTTTTGGAACTGAAAGATGTTTGGCTTTTTTTGTCAGATAAGTCAGTTAAATCATATTTATCTCCGTCTTTCTTCAGGATTCCCGCTCCAGTCCTGGGTGTTCACTAAAGGCCAGGGGAAAGGGGCTTTGACCCCCACTCCTCCGTCTGAAGGTCCGGAGAGCACGGTCATCGAGGTGGAGGACATCCCGGCCCTGCTGAGGGACGTGGCTCGCTTTGCCGAGGCTGTGGAGAAACTGAAGGATGTCGTGCTGGCTGAAGGTAAGCGTGAAGACAGATTATTTATTAAGTTTGCCTACAGACTTCTACCAAGTGTTCAACGTCAAAATAATGTTTCCTGTCTGTCCTGTGAGCCATCGTGCTTTTCACAGGCTGTGAAAATTACATTTAGACTTACGTGACGACCACACAAGGCATTCACAAAATGGTTTTGGTCAATCTTGCATCAGTCCTGTTAAGACACGTGTGTGTTTGGAGGAAAAAGGGGCGGAGCAACTCTGCACAAGCAAGCTAACAAATGGCTGTGAGCGTCCTCTCTCCAAATGAACTGCTGCGTTTCCGCTGCGCCCTCAGAATCGACCGCACTCTTCTCTCCAGCAGGAAGCTGGTTTCTTGTTTACTGCACCCTCAGACGCGCAGTCTTCCCCTCCTGCACGCTGCAGAGCGGCTAAATGTGGCAGAACACCACTTGGAGTTGCTGCCACCAACTCAGAGTGATTTCCACCTGCCAAGCAAACTGAAAGTTTCCCCTAAAAAGTGCTGCAGTCTTTGTGGACGTTACGGTTGTTTCTCAGGGGGGAAAAGACATCGTTCAGAGCCGATCCTGTGTTTCACATGAGACAGAAAGAGCTTTGTTTGCGTCTGTCTGTCTAATCTAGCTCTGTTCCGTCATGTTCTCCACCCAGAGTGCGCTTTCTAAACAGGAAGCCATGATGGATAGCCTCTGACAGAAGGGCCTCGTCCTCGCTTCCTCCCCCGATAGGCTGGCTGCACCGCCGTGACGGGACGCCTTCTCTTCTTAATCAGCAGCACAATCTGAGCTTCAGCCTCATCACTTCCTAACTGCGCTCCACCTCTCAAACTGGAGCTCCCACTTTATTTCCTCAACATCTAGCCATTCAGGCAAAATGGTGGTGATTAGTTTTCATGATCACGGAAAGCAGATGTAGGACAGCACCACGGTTAGTTTCTAATCTTGCAAAACAATAGCAAAAACCACATCCTCTCTGGCACAATGTTCAGGTCACCCTGTTCTTCTTGTCTGCTGCTGCTCTGACACTCTGACACATTTTCAGACGGACTGTGGGAGGACCGAGGATGATCTTCCCTCTGGCCTCCTGTCTGAGCCTTCGCGTTGATTAGAAAAATCATACACAAAGGTTGCAGCGTTAGACAGACAAACGTAGTATGTGAGCATGTGAGTGAGGAGGAAATGAGGAAGCTGGCTGTAGATCTGTCACCAGTGACCTCAAAGCAGATGGGCTGACACTGTGAGCACAAACCAGACCTGTCTGACACTATCACCCATGATCACTGTCTGACTGTCTGTCTCTGTGCTGTCTGTGCCCGCTACCCTCGGCAGACACATCGACTGGCAGAGACTTAAAGAAACAAGTTGACATTTTTAGGAAGTGGGCTCTGTTGCTTTGATGAGTTAGATGAGACTACTCTCATATGTGAAGAGTTAATGAGGCTGGAGGCTGCTTAACTTAGCATAGCATAAAGACTGAAAACAAGTGGAAACAGCTAGCATGGCTCTGTCTGACCAGATGTGGTAAAAGTACACATTCCTTACCTTTGTAAAAGTATAGATATAAGTGCTAAAAAAAAGAGAGGGGAAAAAAAAGACTACGGTAAAACTAGAAGTATTGACTCAGTGTCTTTACTCAAATAAAAGTAATAAAGTACAGGTTCTGAAATCAGCTCAAAGTATCAGTGTAGAAAGTTTCCCTCTGAAGGACATTTCTACTGGCAATTTCTGTGCAAAGCTAACTGAAGCTCACGTCATATTAATGTAACGCAAAGACTCTCAAACTTTAAGGTAGAATCAGTAGGATTTGTCTGAGCTGTTCCTAAACGCACCCGAAGACGAGTTGATTGAGTCTCAATCCCAGAATGTCAAATAGCAGCCCAAAAGACGAAATCATTCAAACTAAAGTAACAAGCCTGTTTTTGAAAATGTTAGGAGCAGAAAGGTTTGGTTTGTGTGCTTAAATGTAGGGAGTACGGCCTGCAGGCTGTCTACGTGTTGCTTTCAGGAACCTCTGTGAATCACAGAGTTGTGGCCAATTAGTCGTAGGACATCAGCGGGAAAACCAGAGGACACTTTCTCCATAAAATATGACCCAGTTTTACTAAAATCACTGTTCTGTGCGACGTGTTAACATGCAACGTTAGGGTTACAGTCAAAGTTACATAGTGTAAAGTAGGGCCTGACTGATATATCAGTTGCTGATATTATTGGCCGATATCGACCTTTCGCAGATAAATTGGTAGCGGCATATATGTTCTCTAATAGGCGTAAACAATCAAACTGTCTTTCAAGGTCAGAAAAAATGCTTGGACTGGTGATTTTATCGTGATGACAGCAGAGGGTGGTGTGTTATCTACTAACCAACAAGTGTCGTGTTCACTGTTCAGTGCGCTGATGTTTGGGATAACGTTAGTTAAAATGTAAGATATCCTGCCTCCATTACATATCTTTGTCACAAGTATTAGATAACCACATTCAGCTGATATTTTAGATTTATATAATATCGGTCGATATCAGAATTTTCTTGCTCCCTAATATCGATATTAGCATCGTGTTGGTTGGGCTCTAGCGTAATTGCCTTTTATTTTACTGGCAAAATTATCCCTAACGAGAGTTGGTTTCAGCTGTTACACTTGTTGCTTCCTTCTCCTTCCTTCCCTCCCGTCCTTTAGGAAAGGAGAGTCAGCGGCCCATAGCTCACGAGTGTTTGGGGGAGGTCCTGCGGGTGCTGCGTCAAGTGATCAGCACCTATCCTCTGCTCAACACTGTGGAAATTCTCACCGCCGCCGGCAAGCTCATCTCCAAAGTCAAAGGTCAGTGTGTAATGCAAAGTAACCATCAGCAGAAATGTTGATGACAATAGATTTCATCTTCCTTTGGTTAAACTGTGGATGTATTTTGTTGTAAGTGATGTGCAGACTTGTAGTTTCATCAAGTCAGCAGTGTGATCCAAACCACAGCTGCAAGATGAACACATGCGTGGTTGTGATTTTCAGGTTTCCACTATGAGGCTTGTAATGAAGCGGACAAGATGGACTTTGAGAAAGCGATTGAAACCATTGCAGTTGCTTTTAGCAGCAAGTGAGTATCTGTTAAACCTTCAGTTTGTCTCATTACCGCATGGTTAATTCAGGAATATACGGTTGTAATGTGACAAATACTGCTGCTGCTTGGTGCAGTTAGCGCGAAAAAAATGAGGTATAGATATGAAGCAGATGTTACCTCTCTCACAGACAGAGCAATCAGGATGTGTGTGTGTGTGTAGTTATCTGTTGTTGGGAATTGAGAGAGAGAAGTGCAGCAATGGTGACACATTTGCATGAGGCAGAGCCGAAAACAGGAAGTGGGTTTTTTTTTCTCTACCGTATGACACAAAACCAAAACTTCAAAATGCTGTCAACTACCTGGCTGTTCGATGAACAGATTGTTCTAAATCAGGGAGGTAATAAACCAAGACAGCGTTCTCTAAGTTTTAACAAACTTGAAAGAAATCGAAACTAAAACAAAACAAACGGCTGAAGAGAAAAAAATCACTGAAATCATCAGAGAAATTTTTTCAAGATTTTTAGTGTATTTTTTTAACCTGTCTTTTTTCCGTCTTCGAAAATAATATCTTGAAATTAAAAATAAAACTGGTGCAGAAAAATTTGTCAGTTTTATGGTATTCAAGGTGTATTGCACCAACAGTGTATCACATGCCCGTCTGAGCCGTTTCATGGGTTAGACATCTGTCACCGCTTCAGGAGGAAGTGAGTTGGCAGAGACAGTTGAGATCTGTCTGATGAGTCCGTTTCCTCATTCTCTCCTCCACTCTTCCTCTGTTTGACTCCTGTCATGAGCAGACGCCCAGCTGTTTGTTTAGCCTGTATTTCAGCACACAAGTCAACAATATGGATGAAGGATGGAGCACTTTGTTTGACAAAAAAAAAAAAAAACCCCGAGGACAAAAAAAAAAAAAAGAAACTTAAATTAAATTTGTTTAATCACTTCCTGTGCGTTGCGTTTGTACCTGTAGAGATTTCCTGTTTTTTTTCTTTCATTTTTAAAATCTGCTCCATGCGTCCCTCACTCATACGGTCGGGTATTGGCAAGGACTTCATGATACATGAGTCACAATATGATTCTACTGCGATACATTGCAGTATGATGCATATTGCGATATATTGCAATAGGCATCATATCGCACATAAACAAACCGCACACCCAACACACAAAGCACAAGGCTTCAACTGTTTTTCTTACTGTAAAGTTCAGCAAGTTTTCAGCAGTATGTCGCTCCAGCATTGCTCCAGTCTGCAGAACAGCACTCTGAATTTTCCAGTTGCTAAAATAACAGCAGGTGACGGTCACATACGATGAGCATGTGTGTGCAGCTAACATGCATTATCGTCTTGCAGTCCTCCCAGTCGCGCTAACGTTAGCTTAACCTGGCAGAGTTTGCACTACATTTTATTTTGGTTTATTTTCTTAAAGGAGTTCCGCACAGAACTTTTTGACGGCTGTAGAAATCTCTGCAGGTTTCTGCCGTCATGATTTGCAGCATGTACTGGCTCTCACAGCGCTGTAGTAACTGTTGACCTTGTGCGGAAAACGCCCTGCTGCTACACACGTTTTACTGGAGCCTGGGAATAACGCAAGACCGCGGTTGCATGTAATCCTGCGATATTTTGCGTTATTGTGTTATTTCCAGATGCCGGTAAAACAAGGGAAAAATAATGACTTGGGGTTTTTTTGTTGTTGTTTTTTTAAAAAACAAAATTATTGTTGCATGAATTCTTCTTTTTTTTTTCCTTTTCTTTTTCTTAAGTTAATGACCAGTCGAATATTCGGAAATCATTGCCCATCCCTAGTAGCTGTCATAACATGAAAATGAAAAATAAAAATTTAAGTGCACTCTTGCACTTTAACTGGACCCACTG
>JAQLOL010000020.1:23556165-23569006 GCA_029783665.1 Naso thynnoides
CTTTCAGCAGTGACAAGCACACCTAGATAAAATCACACTGAGGTGAGGGAGGGTGGTTGCATGTCTATTGGTCAAAGAACTGAAGAAGTGAGGCGGGGGAGAAAAGGAAAAGGGAGAAGAGATGAGGTTTCAGGGAGGGAGGGGGAGAATGGAGAAATGTGGGAGAGAGTTAAATCAGTGATCAGACCTAAAATCTATGCTGCTTACCTAGTTCACTTCTGTTCACGGCTACAAACACATTAAGCTCAAACACTTTATCTTAAGTCCCACATTATGCAATACAGCTTTTTAAAGTGACACTTCACAGAAAAGGAGAAAAGTCTATCTCATCGTTAAGGCCTGGATGTTTTGTTGCTTTCAGTAGAAAAATCCAAAAAGTCTCACGTTGGGGCAGTCTTTTTAGACGGTCGCCCCCTCTGATGTCCTTTTCAACAACTTTAAGAACAATGGCTGTCAGTGTATTGAGGTTTCCATGTCCTGCTTGCGTGTAGTGTGATGTCATAGCATACGCGTAAGGCATTTTTATGTTCTGCCAGACAATCTTTCAGTCTTCTTGTTGTTCGTCCGACATAGAAACATTCACGGGGGCACTCCAATCTTTATACATGTGTGGTGTTGCAGTTGGCAAAGTGTCTCATTTGATATGTGCGAGACGTCTTGGAAACTGTTTGTGACCTTGCTGATCACAGCTGCCACCTTTAAAAGCTCCCAGGGTCGTTCGTTTAGGAGAAGGAAGGAAGGTTTGTACCACCGTGTCTCTGACAGTAGTCGGAGAGATGCCTCGCTCTGAAGAATGTTCCAGTCGCATTTTATATTTCTTACTCGGGATGCTCATTTGCCGTATTGTGTCACAAACTATATTTTTGAAGACCGCTGTGATTTATTTTTGGCTTAGAGTAGTTGTTTTCTGTCCATGGCCTTCGCTTTTTTGGAGGGATTTTTCCTCTGTGCTCCTTTTGTATCCTTGTTCTGTGCAACGGTTCACCATATGTGAAGAATTGTCATCAAACTCTTCCTCTATGTCGCATATACCTCTTAATCGCTGAAACTGGCCAGAGGGAGTGCTGTCAATAAGGGTCTTTGGATAGAAACTGTCTGCCCTTAGAATTGTATTCCGATCAGTGGCTGTACGGTGAATAGTTTGTTTTTCTGATTTTCATATCCAGAAAATTTACTTCTTTTTGGCTGTATTCCAGAGATAGTTTCAGGCTCTTATTGGTGTTGTCCGAGTATTTGTGAAACTCATCACCTCATGTTCCTCACATTATATAAAGAATAATAATCATCAATGTAGCGTCCAAATCATTTTAATTTTATGTAAATTGGGATTAGATGGATTCCAAATGTGTCTCTCTTCTGATTCTAGGAACAGGTTCGCATAGGATGGTGCATAAATGACTCCCATTTTTTACTTTTTTTTTTTTTTTTAATTGCCACGTAGAATAAAGGCATTTTAATTTTCACCAATCCTACAATGTGCCTTTGAATGTTTTTGAAGGACATTTGCTAAGATTGATTTTTTTTTAAAACTCTTGCAATGAGTCCTTCACAAGTCTAAATGAGTAAATTACAGCTGAAATTTCCAAAGAGCAGCTGTATGTGATTATTGAGAAGACCCAGCAGCGCTTCCACTTATTTGCCCTTCAAAAATGAGAAATGATTTGACCCGTTTCAGATGGAGTGTGAGGCGAACCTGCGTAAAGCCAAGCAAGCCTTCATGGTGCGCTGCGAGGAGTACGACAAGGCCAAAACAGCAGCCTGCCGAGCTGAGGAAGAAGGCGGAGGATCTACAGCGAAATCTGTGGAGAAGAAGAAACGATTAGAGGAAGAGGCTCGCAACAAGGTTCTTATTCATGAGTTTATTTCATAGCTTTATCTGTTGTCTCAGAGCTGAATTTGAAGCGAGCGATGGTTATGTGGAAGTGAAATTAGGTGTATCAGTCTGCCAAAATATCGACTGACACTTTTTATTATCTGTGTGCTACTCTGACGGATAAAAACAGGAAGTAATATGAAAATTAAAGTGTGTGTGTGTGTGTGTGTGTGTGTGTGTGTGTGTGCATGCAGGCAGATGAAGCGGAGGCCACCTACAGAACATGTATTGCAGACGCCACCACCCAGCAGCTGGAGCTGGAGCACACAAAGGTCACAGTGCTGAGACAACTGCAGGACATCATCAAACAGAGCGACCAGACCATCCGCTCGGTCAGAACACACACACACACACACACACACACACAGATCCCTCAAAGATGCAGAATGGCAACCATGCAATCTAGTTTTGAGCAAAGACCGAAGAAGACCGATCAAATCTCTTTCCTGATCCTTTTGTTGTAACTCTTCCTCCACCAGGCGACCATCTCGTACTACCAGCTCATGCACATGCAGACGGTGGTTCTGCCAGTCCACTACCAGACTCTGTGTGAGAGCAGTAAGCTGTACGATCCGGGCCAGCAGTACGCCGCTCATGTGCGAGACCTGCAGCTGCCAGAGCAGCCGAATGTTCACTACACATTTGAGAACTACTGCCCATCCAGCTCAGCGTCACAGTAAGAGCTACAGTCAGAAACGCATTTATCTTTGGTTTTCAGTAGCGTTACAATTCGATACTGGCATCAGCTGTCGGCCCTGATGTTGACTAAATAGCTAGACTGAGTATCTGTGAGAATGGGTCCAATACATAGAGCTGATCTGTTCACTTCAAATCTATGTGTGTGGTGCACGTTGACCCAAGGAGGAATAGTCGCTGCTGAGGAAGTGACTAATGGGGATCTGAAAGCAACAAATAAACATTACGTTGTTTCAGCGTAAACGACTAAATTCTGCTGCAGGCCACTCAGTCAGCGCAGCAGCAAGTCGCTGAAGACACAGTGACATTTCACATAAAATATGACGAGAGTTAAGAGATTTGACAAGCGGCACGACGGCTGAGGATTAGTTTTTGAAGTGAAATGCAAAAAGCACCTAAGGAACAACATCGATCGATCAACCTTTATTTATACTCGAGAGATCACTGAGGCGTGGCCTGCATTTGCAGTGACATTGAGTCAAACAAAACTATGCAAAGTAAAACAACAACGAATAGAAGAACAAACACAATAAAGGCAGTTGCACAACAAGTTGATAAAAGAGCCAAAACCATAAAAATATTGAAAAATTGATAAAGAAAGAAATAATAATTCAGTGACTTATAGGCCCTAAAATACATCAGAATTAAATAATATACAAAACAATAGGAAGTAAAAGATATCCACAATTAAAAATGAGGTGAATGGTAATACAATATAGTTATTTAAAACAATTTCAAGTACTGTTTGGGAGGTTTGACATAACGTGTAAATTGGTTAAAAGGTATGAGGGCACTGATTTAGATTTGTTGCTGTACTTTGTTCCAGGAGTCAGGGGTACTGAAGTTAAAAGCAGCCCTTCCGAGTTCAGACCATGTCGGATACTTACAGAGAACTTGTAAACTTGAATGAGGAAGTTTGTTAGCTCACCTGCAGCCTGCGGCCCTTCATCTATGTTAGCAGCTCTGTTCTTGTTCCATTACTTTCACAGACGGTATAAAAATTCTCCCATTTCTATTTAAAATTTGATCTGCTGTCAGCAAATGCTAAAAAGGACAGTTGTTTTGCTCCACAAAAACGTGAGCTACTTAACACACTGTATTTCCTGTGACCGTCCTCTTTCAAAATAAAAGTCGACTTGTGTTTCGCGAGACAAATGCTTTTAATGTGAAGCTGCAGCTGTAGGAAATTTTGCGTCAGCAGTAACTTCACGCAGTGCTTTGTCAGATTTAGATGAGTTTTTAACTTGCTGTTGCACTTTTTATAGTGTTCTATTCAAAATCTATATTTTACTAAATATGATTGCACCCTAAGTTTCAAAGGCATCGTTATTTACTCCTCAGTTTAAGTTCTTCTCCTCAAAAGAGAGTTATAGGGCATTTAAATTCTTTGTATTTGTTCATGTTTAACAAAGGCTTAAACCTGAATCAGGCCATAAAACAGTGATAGTTATCATATCACATCAAAACTGGATTAGTAGTTTACAGCTGTAGAAAATAATTTTTTTTAAATGGTTTTTTTATGCGTTTGTATTGGATTGGTACTGGGTATCAGCCAATACCGAAGCCCAGGTATCGGGTCGATGTCGGGACTGAAAGTGGGATCAGTAGAAATCATGACAGATGATCAATACAAGCATGTTTTGATTTTTTGTTTTTGTTAAATTTGAAGCTGTGGTCAGCAGCCTTTAAGCTTAGTTTAGCACAAAGTCTTCAGATGCAGTCAAGCAGATCGGTTTACATTCTGATCCCAAAACATTCGCACCTTTCATTAATGTGTTTCTATTCAGAGAGTGACTTGTGATATAAATTGTTTTTAATACAAGTTGTAAAAATGTAATCACCATCTTTATACTGCTAACATTTTCTTCGAACATCTCTGCTGTTTGCTTGACAAAAAAATTGAGAGTCCAGGAGCGTATTTTGCCCAACGGATAAAAAGTTCTTATGTTTTCATTTTGTGCAGATTAACAAACAAGACATAACATCTTTATGTCTGAACTTTAGAAGTTTGTTTACCCTTGGACAAAGCTAGACTGTTAATTAATCGAATTACACTGTAGGGACTGTTTTCAGAACAAACTTGCAGCAAAAAGGCTTATGTGTACTCCTCAAAATCTTAAACTGTTCTTTTTAAAAACTTTTAGAAAATCCATTAATTGTCTTGTACTTCCACTTTCTTTGTTTGCAGCCAGGGCCACAGACCGAGGAATGACAGTTTCAACACAGAGCCGACGAGCCACACAGACAGTCCCGCCACAAGTGTGGACACAGCAGCTGGAGACAGCAGAGACGCAGAGACTCAACGCAAGAGTAAGTGAGGCTGCTGCTGCTGCTGCAGATGTTGGGCTGGATGTCTCAATGCAAAACTTCACAGAGCTACAACTTGCTGTTTATTCCTATAGTTCATTTGTTTTCATTTCATATTTTAAAAAAAAACATTAGTTACAAGATGATAGAGCAAAAGTCATTTATGCTGTTTTCGATTATTTCCGAGCAACTATTCTAAATAGGACCTGACTGATATATCAGTTTGCCGATATTATCAGCCAATATCGCAGATATCACAGAATCGGTGTATATCTTCCCTGATATGAGCTAACACTGAAATGATTTTTTAAAAAATTGGAAAAAAATGCTTGCATTAGTGATTTATAATGGTGTAATTACGTAGCCTGTCCAGAAGAGGGCGGACATAACTCATAAGTGAAGTGTTTACTTTTTAGCGCACTGATGTTTGGAATAAAGTTTGTCTCTATGGAAAATATAAAAAAAAATATCATGAAGAAAATATCGAAGAAAATAGCATGACTTAGTGCACCTCCAGATGATGTTATGAACACAAACACAGCATTTTCCAACACGTCAGGGACTTCCGCATCAAATGCAGTGCAATAATGGTTCTATTGGCCGTACATGATTACAGACACAGAAAATGCAAAGTCTTCCTCTCTTCTAAAGGGGCTAATTTAAGCGGCTGTGTGTATTTCCTTCATTCACGCTTGGCTGTACAATGACACATTGGATCTAAGTAAACTGTAGCTCTCGGTTATGACAGAGCGTTAAATAGACCTACAGTGTTTCTTCCTTTTTAAATGTGTTTTTGTGAGAACGAACGTTTGGCGATTCACCAACGAACCAACGAATATCCGAAGCCCAAAAAAATGGCTTTCAGGCCCACCCAATATATCAGAGTTTTCTTGGCCCTTAATACCAGCATCGGTATTAGCCCCAAAAATCCTGCATCGGTTGGGCAGTAATTCTTAAATATCAATTTCTGTCCGTTTGTTATCTGCAGGACGAGGCCACAAGTCGTGGGGTTCAACGGTGAGTGACGACAGCATTGGAGGAGACGGCGGCCTGGAGTCTCCCAGTGCCAGCACGGGTGAGTAAAAACTTTGTTAGTGTAACAGATTAACAGAAACATACAGCGGAATATATCAATAATAATTTGCCATAAAGGAGAATTTCCTTGTTTCTCTTCAGCCATTTAAAAGTGCACATGGTGTGTGAATGTTTATTAACTGTTTATCAATCTTAGGTGACATCAGTAAAATGGCTCGGACGTCCTCTACTGGAACAATGTCATCAAATGAGGACGCAGATGAGAAAGACGGGAATGTGCCTTCATTTGAACCTCAAAGTAAGATAACAAACTGATCTCTGTTGATAACGACTATAAATAACATGACCAGACAGCTGATACACAGGTGAAAAATGTCTTATTTGTGCAATTATATGATTATATTAGTTTCCTTGAGCGTGCGTGATCTTTGTCTTCAGATATCAATGGCATGGATCCTGATGTGGTTGTGTCAACCAGACCTTTCCGCAACATCGGCCTGTCTAAAGCGGCCCAGACCCACCGACTGAGGAAACTACGGACTCCTGCAAAGTGCCGCGAGTGTGATAGCTACGTTTACTTCCAGGGGGCGGAGTGTGAGGAGGTGAGTCCTTCATCGTGTCTCCTGCCATGCGGTCTGCAGAGAGACTCTCATATCCTGAGAAGCCAGGTTACATGAGGTCAACGGCGCTCTCTCTGTCCTCAGTGTTTCCTGGCCTGTCACAAGCGCTGTCTGGAGACTCTGGCAATCCAGTGTGGCCATAAGAAGCTGCAGGGTCGTCTGCAGCTGTTTGGCAGGGAGTTCTCTCAGGTGGCCAGCTGTGCCAGTGACGGCATCCCCTTCATCATCACCAAGTGCATTTCTGAGATAGAGCGACGGGCGCTCAAGATGAAGGTGAGACGGTGCTCTTTTAGTGAATGCTGGATATCTTAATATTTTAAAATGATTTGGAAGTAACTGCTTTCCTCCTTGCAGGGCATCTACAGAGTGAATGGGGTGAAGACTCGCGTGGAGAAGCTGTGTCAGGCCTTTGAGAACGGCAAAGAGCTGGTGGAGCTGTCCCAGTGTTCACCGCATGACATCAGCAACGTCCTCAAGCTTTATCTCAGACAGGTACACACACACACACACACATATATACACACACATACAGTATGTGCAAGCCACAATGTGCAAGAGTGAAACATAGCATGCATGTCTTGGGAACCATGGCAGCTGTCACAATAGCATCTAAAGGGGAATATACCCGACTATTTTTTATTAGTTAAATATCATAAAGCAGTGTCAAAAGACAACTGCATCAACTTAAACTGTCAATAAATATGTCAGTATATTGTCTCTAATGCAATACTTAAAGTCCATCCTAGTTATTCCTTTTTTTAAAAGTTATTTATTTTCTATTTTATTAGGTTCATTAAAAGGGGATTTATTCAAAATATGAATATACGAACAAGATCAAATCAGTCCGCCGAGTAAAGAAAAAACAAAACAAAACAAAACAATGAATCCAAAGCAAACTTTTTTTATTTCTTTGAGTCCTGAATGATGTTCTTTATCGTGAAAAATGGGAAAAGTATTAATTTTTAAAAATATTGATTTAAAAGTACTATCTAACTCCAAGTAAAACATTTTTCACATTAAGCATTATCGCAACGGTATTTACTATCATACATGATGTTCTGCAGCATTATTATGACAAACGGAGCAGTCCTGAGAGCTGGAGCTCGTTGCTGACGTTACCGCTTGCTGAAAACAACGGAGGTGTATAGGCACTCCGACAATCCATCGAAAAAAGAAAAAAAAAAGGTTCAGTCGTGTTTGCCGATGTTCCGACAATGAAACACAAAGTTAAACAATGGCTTTTAACCTAGAAATAGCTGTTTGTTTGTTTGTTTGTTTCCTGAAGCAGCTGAAAGAGCTGTTTCCGGGTTATTTGCCGTTTTTAACTTTGTGTTTTAGAGTCAGTACATGAGAGGATACTAAACATTAGATTAGTTTCTCGTCTTTTAAAAAGAACCATTACTGTGTTTTTCGATGAATTGTCAGGGTGCACATGCAGCTTCAGCTCTCTGGACTGCACCACTCGTCATAATTACGCCGTAGAAGATCATATATGATCATAAATGTCCTTACTATAAGGCTAAATGTGCAAAAAACTGAACTTCTCTAAAATATGACTTTTAAAAGAAGCTGTTGTCTGAAAACAAGCCCCTATGAGTCACTGAAATTAGATAATTACCCTTTGAAAGATTTTGAGTTTTTGCAGTGACTTTGTGGGCTTCTTCACAAACTATATGAACTGTCAGTAAATTAGTTTGATGAGTCTGTTCGCAAATGGTTTTGAAAACAAAATTAAAAAAATAAGACGTATATTCTGATAATATATTTTATCCAAATAAAAAGCTCTGACTGGTGGATAGCTGAGCTCCTTTATGATTGGTTCACTAAATGAACCAATTAGAAGCCAATCAATTGGTCGTTATTGTTTTTTTTTAATCATCTCTTGCTGTATCTGTCACCCTCAGCTGCCGGAGCCCATCATGCCGTTCCGCCTGTACAACAATCTGATGGGTTTGGCAAAGGAGAGTCGGCAGAATGAGGCAGAGACTCCAGAGGGGGAGGAGGGTGAGTCGGGCAGTGGTCACCCAGTGGTGGGCAAGGGGCCAGAGCTGGTGGATCTGGGCCCAGACACCGACCCAGAGATCCTGGTCCTGGTGGACAAGCTGAAGGAGCTTCTGAAGGACCTTCCCAAGGCGAACATCGCTACGCTGCGCTACATTATTCGCCACCTCCGGAGGTGAGTATTTAAAAAGACAAAAACAGATTCTGTGTATCAGCTGCACCCATTAATTCTTCATCCTTTCACTGTCCTTCTCCTGCCAGGATTGCAGAGCTGGAGGAAGACAACAAAATGAGTCCCAGTAACTTGGGTATTGTGTTTGGTCCCTCATTGATGCGTCCCCGCCCGACCGGGGCCACAATATCCCTGTCCTCTTTGGTTGATTACCCACACCAGGCCCGCATTGTGGAGACCCTCATAGTCTTCTATTCGTCCATCTTCCAGTCCAAAACCTCTCAGTCCAACAAGACCAGCCGCTCTGCTTCCACCTCCACTCAGCAGGTAGGACTTCCTGTGTCGTCCCGAATAGTGAGTTACAAGCACATACTTAAAGAGAACACATTATACTCTATCTTGGATTTTGGACTTCTATAGAGCAGCTAGACAGAATTAAATGAACAGTAGAGTCTGTAGATCTTCAAAAAAAACTGTGACTCGTGCCTTCTGTCTTCCCTCTGTTTTCTGCATTCTCTCCAAATGGTCTGTGTTGTTACTCTTCCCCCTTTCCCTCATGCGCACCTCTGCACTCAACTCTACTCACAACTCCTTTAATGACACAAAATACACACAGCTAGGACACTGATAAAGTGTTACTTACAACTTGCGCCTCTCACTCTTGAACACAACACGGCTACGTGGGAACAGCGGCCCTTTAGCAGCAGTTTAGCCATTAGTCCAGCCATGTGCCCATTTTGAGGAAGTAAATAAATCTGCACGGGATAAATCCACAAGAAACAGTGATGCCATCAGCTTCTGTCTCTTGCTTGCCTCTCAAGAAAGTTAACAAAATTAACTCCTTTATTCAACCCGGGGAAAAAAAACCAAAAAAAACCCCAAAACACTATTGGGGCCATCTTGAACGAAGTGCTGACAGTAATCCGTGAAGCAGAGAGCACAGTGCAGCGGTGTCTGAGCAGAGCAGGAAAGGGGGCAGGTACAGCGCTGTGTGCATGAGCTGGCATGCCCATATAAGGCAGTCCGGCACGCATTAACATCACTGGAAAAACACTGTTTAAAAAAACACTGTAAAACACAGCGTGCAGATTCAACTAAAACGGCCTGCAGGGCTCACTTCCAAATGCGGGAGCCCTCATTATGTTACACTTTGGCATCATTTAACACAAGTATCTGACATTGTAACAACATTAATAGGTCAGAAAAGATGGAAAAGCGTAACAGCTCTCTCTTAAATCCACTAAATAGAAGTCATATAAAGGTTTGAGGTTTTGGTGGTCATAGATAATTAAATGTAATGATTTTTGCTTTTTAATGAGAAGCTGAAAACAGCTCGAGGAGCCCCCATTTGGCAAATTTCAGCACACAACAGAGAAAAGGCCACCTGTTTCATTTGAATGAGATGTTGACTTACAAGCCTCAACAAAACCCGCTGAAACACTTCCTGAGGAAAGACAAAGCAAAAAAAGAGAAGTCAACGTCAGGACTCATTTCCCCATCCAAAGTTATGCCCCACCAGCCTGATCTCTTTTTATCACAGCTCCTCTCCTCAGATTTGCATGTTTGACAGGAGCTCATTATCCATTGTAAGATGCCACTGTAACAGAGAACGTTCATATAATTTTTCATGGTAATCACCTCATTTCTGCCCCCTCCTGGTTCAGAGTAATACTGCAGGTGACAAGGTGGAGAGCTCTGCAGACGGAGAGGATGATGGAGGCAAAGAGGAGCGGAGTAAACCGGAGTCTGATAAGATAGAGGAAGGATGTGGTAAGTTTTTTGTTTTTTTTTGTATCTTCCCTTGAATGTTGATTTAAAATGAGGTCACTTATGCTTGAGCTAAATTCATGTTAGGCAACAAAAACATTTATTACTTCTCAAAATGTATTTCTCTAAGTGAGTTTTGCACCACGGTATAATCACTGGCTTCTTTATCTTCATGCAGGAAGTTCTTTAGGGTCATTGGGTTCCAGTGAGCAGCTCCCCGACTCCGACTCCGAGCTGGACGAGAAAGGCCAGAGGTCTGCACACTCTCACGTACTGTTGAAGCAGGAGAGTGAGATAAGCATGGACGACGACCAGCTGAGCTACAGGGACAGTCTGGATCTGTCCAGCCAGTCTGTAACCCACACCGACCCCGAACAAGAGGCAGAGCAGGAGCCAGAGAACCCAGATGGAGCAGAGAACCCAGAGGGAGAAGAGAACCCAGAGGGAGCAGAGCCCCCAGATGGAGCAGAGCCCCCGGCGCTGCCAGACAGCGGGCCCCCAGATGATGATGCAGGGGCAGAGCAGGAGCTCAGCGCCTCTTTAGCTGAGCTTAATGTGAACCAGTCCAACAACAACTATTCCTGTTCCTCCATTTTAAGCCTGTCGGGGCTTCCATTGGGGCGTCTGTGTGGAAAGAAATTACCCCTGACTAGAAACAGGGACAGCGAGCCAGAGTTTGTCTGATATTATCAAAATCATTGTGCTAAATTAGCTAGTTTAGGATGAGTTGACAGGAATCTGGTTTTTATACATTAAAATCCAGCAAAACCTGAAACGGGGAGATTTATTGTGCGGTGTACAAGATCAAATATTTAGTATTTAGTTTTAACGTGTGCAGCTAAATTGATGTATCTTCTGCACGCTTACTGCTGTGTGATGCAACTACTCCTGCCATTTCCGAGGTCTTTACTCAAATTATTAAAAATGTATTTTTGTGCCAGTTTGTATTTTAAAGTGTTTTTACTTGTTACTCTTACGTGCTTTAGGAAAAGGGGTGAAGTAGTCACAACAGAGAGTGCATTGTGCACAAATTTCTAAGCAGATTCTCATTTAAGTGCTGCTGGTTTTTATTTCAGCACTAAAATTTAAAAAATTTGCTATTTCTTATAAATGTTGCCTGTATTGCCTTGTTATGGATGTTTGGTCTATTTTAATAAACATTTTATTTTAAAGTTGTCATTATTTCATCTCATGTTCTCTGTAATGTACATGAAAATGAGGAAATGATTTGCTTAAGTTGAGCAGGAAGAAATATCCTAAACAACTTTAGTTGCTGAAACGTGCAGGTTCTCTGGTCACCGAGGGGAAGTTTATTATGATGGGTGTGGTAATCCGGACGTGTGAGGTACAATAATTGAGCCAGTTCTGCTTCAGTCTGCAGCAGCTCCAGCATGGCTTTCAAAAGGAAAAAGAAGGTAGGCATCAAAAGCCAGTGCAGCATGATGTGGATAGATTTAGCAGAAAAATGGTTGTTTTTGAAATGTAAATTGTGAAATGTTGTGTTAAAGCAGCTTGACAACTTGTGATGCAGTTTCAAGTGGTTTATTTTACAGAATTAGAAATCACAGGAAAAACAATTTAAACAGTCAAAAACAAAAATTATCCAAGGATGAAAAATGCAACATCTCCCGTTTCCTTCGCTGGTCCTACATGTTGATGCAGAGTAACATCTGGAAAGAAAGACAGGATTGCCAGGGTCTTAGCAACCAACATTATCAATTGTAACATTACTGACAAATCTTAAGATGTTAAACCAATTATTTTTTTTAATGTACAAGAAAACCTAAACTGAAAGTGTGTAGAGTATGAGTTAATTATCTCTTATGACTGTCGCTGACTCGGCCTTTCCACAAAATGCAAATATCTCCTTTAGAAACAGACCTGTTGGTCACTGCACCAGCCTGTATGTGATGTATCTCCCGGCTGTTTCACTGGGTCTGATGATCTTTACTACCTGAAAATAAAGAAAGCGTGCATTTTTAAGATTGACTGTGGCAAGGTCAAGGTCATGTTTCTTGTGTTTTTATATGGGCAATGGCTTATCTATAAATATATACTGTATATGGTCTAGTACTCAGCATATTTTTTCCTGAGGACCCCCCACCCTAGCCTGGCCAAAATGTATTGTCTCTTTTTGGTATTGATCTTGCCCCCCCCCCCCCCCCACAGACACCACAGACCACTCGGGGTAAGCGGACCCCTGGATGAGAACCACTGGTTTAAAGGAATAATCCGGCAAAAAATGACCCCAGGGTCTTTTTCTGAAGGAAGGAAGGAGCCCGGTTGAAGATTCCTTCCAAAGAGTTTGTTGTTTGTGGCAGTTTGGTCCAGTATAAATTGATATTACTTCCAACCACGTAGTGAATAGTT
>JAQLOL010000020.1:23571241-23585741 GCA_029783665.1 Naso thynnoides
ATTCATTCAACAGTAGTATCGGATCGGTATCGGATATCGGCCGATATGCTCAGCCCAGGTATCGGTATCGGATTGGATCGGAAAAAACTGGATCGGTGCATCTCTACTTGATACACTGAACATCACAAACTTTCAGTTCAGGACCTTTATTCAATCCGTGTGGACCAAACGCGCAGACAGAAAATCTCTCATTCTCCTGGTGATTGATGCTGTCGGATCATAGGAATATAAATATCCTTACACCCTCAGTCCTTTTTATGAAGGAATGTTGGGCACCAAGTATCTAACATCGCGTATTAACCTACCAGGGAAGAAAACAAACATCTGATCCGTGGGGTCATCGTTGTGAGCCACCAGCACAGTGAGGTCTGTGCGTCTGGGGCGACCCTCGCTGGGCTTGTCGCCAAACTGACTCTTGAACTCCTCCAGCGTCTGGTCCAACTCGTCCTGTGTCACCAGGTAGCCTCTGTCATGGCACAGCTGAGAGTGTGAATGAGAAAGTTAGTGTGTGGGAGAGACATTAAATGTTCAAAACAAACCAGAACAGACAGTGATAAGGTGTCCGTTATTTACCTATGGGTTGATGCTAAGTGCCTGTTAGCGTTTCAGTCTCCTGGTCCAGGGACAATTTACTAACATTGTTTCAAGGAATGAGAATTTTACATAAGCTGCCCTTTACAAACAGTCACCACTAACACTGAATGATGGTCAAATAATGCTAAATTAAAAGCAAAATCAACGGCTGGTGACAAATACCTGGCCATAACACAGCTCACACTTTTCCCCCAACAACCCAGCATCCATCACGGCTGCTGTAGCTAGCTCCATGCTAAGCTAGCACGCCCAACAAAATGAGAACCTAACCCACCTGCATGATGGTTTTGCGGATCTTCCAAAGTCTGTATGTTTCCTCTTCGTCATCCATATCGTCTCAATGGCGTCACTTGCTTTTAAATCGACTCGAAATTGCGATTTTACTGGCAATTTCTAACTTCCGTTCCCGCAGAGTGGGACGACGCACAATCTGCTTTCCGGGCGCAGACTGATGACGTGAGCATCGAAGCGTGCAGTCTAGTCCCGCCCCATCCCTCCGCTCAGCGTTTCACAACAAGCGGCAGGGCGGAGACTGCGGCCACGATGTAACCATAGACTGGAATAAATGTAGCATCTCCTGGACGAAAAATGCGCCCGTTGTTTGTTGTTTTGACGTTCGCGGCGGTGGCGAGCGGCGGAGCTCTTCTGGCGATGGTACTGTACTTTGTTTTAGCGCCAACGGTAACGTAAACCTGTTCGGTCTTTGGCTTGTGCGGTGTGGGCTCTCCCGTGATTTGTTTTCATTGATTTTTACTGTCAATAACAATCGCTGTTTCTTATTATTCATTTGCATATTGATAGGGGATATGGGGCTGTGCATGTTTTTTTTTTTTAAACTCATGCTTTAACCAGTTTGTAAAGTGAAAGTCTGCACGTACAAATGCTGTAAAGATTCTCGTGATTTTGCGTAACATCCGACAAAACAACGTGCAGGCTGCACCTTTCTTGTTCGTGATGATTATTAACGTGATCCAGGTCGTGCACTGTACATATGCACATGCATAAGACTGAACCGAGGTCGTTAGATTGTGAGAAATGGCACAAAGTTTTTTGTTTTTTTTTTAAAGAAAGAAAGAAAGTGTACTTTGTGCCACCGGATGTTTCTGCAGCACCACTCCCCCATCTGGTGTCAGCTGATAGGCTTATCAGGCAGAGAAACGCGGCATCAGACTCATGCACATGTTTTTAGAACACTAGGCCCGATATGGACTGCTTTACAACAGCGTCATCAAAACGTGTCCAAACTCTCCTTCTGTGTAGGAAGTATCTCTGATATGAAAAGTATAAAATAACCTTCAGTCTCTGGAAACGCTCCATAGCAAACTAAAAATCTTTTGATTGTAAAATAACTAAAATGAGGGAAAAAAGAAACAGTGTTATAGTCATTCAATGACAAAGTGGCTCCTGTCTGACGTTTGCGGATAAAAACCTCATTTATGCAGCCTACTGCTGGGTATTCCTTAATGACAGTGTAGGTAGATAGATAGATATACTTTATTAATTCCAAGCTAGGAAATTGCAGTGCAGCAGCAACATTCCACACAGTGATGATAAAAACATGTAGATTAAGAATATATATATATATAAAAATATATATACATAATAAAATAGCAAAATAGGAATTGCAAATAAAATGTAATGTACAAAAAGTATATATAACAAATTGGCAGTGTTGATTTTAGTGCAAAGTAAAAAATGTGCGATGTGTGTAAAATATATCACACTTTATTAGCTAATAATAAACTATTAATCTACAAAGTGTGTGTACTTTATCTGAGCTATGAGCACAATACAGTATGAAAAAAAACACCTTGGAAATGGAAGAAAGTGATGAGAATATTTTTAAGTTTTAAGATGTTGTTCTTCTTCTTTTTTAATTTTAAATAATCCATAGTACTAATAGTCCATAATAAAAAACACGAAAGGGACTCAAGTATTAACAAGTTTATTCTATATAGAGAAATCTATTCCAAAGTCTGAATTATATAACTATCTCTTTCTTCCTTACAACATATTTCTCATTTTTATTTTGTTTTATTTCAGCATGCAGGTATTGTCTGCTACTTTATTGTGTATCTTTAATGAAGTATCTGTTTATATTTTAGGGATTATGGTCTAAGAAATGTTCAAAGTGAGCGCAACCATAAAAATATGAAGGTGCAGGGATCAAAAACGTTAAAAAAGTTCCACACACTTCAGCTCCCTTAAAAAAAATAAAATAAAATAAAATTCGTGGTTCACCTCAGTGAAATGATGTTTCAAGCCACACACTCTTCTTCAGACTTGAGTCTGAATTAAGGGAATATGGTCTACAAAATATTTTTTTATATTACTACTTACTGTTTTTACAGTTATCAAAGGCGAGACACGAAGCATTATTCAGAAACCAGACGTGCCACAAAGTTGGCAATCATCGTTTAATCGTCTTTTGTAAAAATCCGATCAGCGTTTTTTCCCCAATCACTCACTGCGTTGTGTAATGCTTCGCCTGGAGGTTCAGCTGGTTTCGTTAGACTGTAATGTAGCGAGATCTTACGATGACGTACATGGTGAGATGCACGGAGCTGAGAGAGTCAGAAAATACAGATTACTGTTTTCTAACTGCCTGAAACAACAGCTGGCCTAATTTGTTATTGTTGACTGTTTGTCAGACTGAATTAAATGTCGCCATGAGATTCAGGTGGTTATGTGAGCTGCAAATCTCGCCGATTAACTGATGTAACGTTTTGTTGTTTTTTTTTTCTTTCTGATTTTAATCTCATTACATAATAATGAGTTCACGTCTGCTCTCAGCTGGTTGCACTTTGCTCTGCGTGGCCACATGAAGCTTAATCCCCCGTGGCCTAAATCTTTGCTTTTGTAAGATCTCAACCATTTTCAGAGTCTGAGATACCGTTGCGGACTGTGGACCGCAGTTCACCCACGTCTGTGATGTGGATTTGTTAGTCAGCCGCAGGGAGGGACCTATCGGAGAAATCCCGGCCTATCAGTTCTGTCAGTCATCACCTGCTCCCTTTATATGCGGACACTGGGACGTGTGCTCGCTCAGTGAGGGGGAGTGTGGTCTAGAGCTAAAGCCACTCGGTGGGTTTTCAGATCCGATCGCTCTCTGCCTTCAGAGGACCTCGCTGAAGTGCAGTCATGCGCCTGATATGGTCCACAGTCCTTTTCTCTGTCCTGCTGCAGGCTCTGGTAAGAAAAAAAAAAACGAGATTAGGGCTGAAACGCTGGTTTATTCGGGAGCTTGTGTTTCAATAATGTCAGATGTGCTTTTCAGTTTTAGTTGTTTCATGTTTGATTTAATTATTACATGTGTATTTTTTTTAGTTTTTTTTTTTTTAAATGATTTGCACACAGTAAAGCAGAGCTGCAACGATTAATCAAATAATTGATTAATCAATCATTAGAAAATCAATCGCCAACTCTTATGATAAGGGATTACTGTTTTAGTCATTTTTCTTATAGAAAGGTTTTAAAAAATAGTTGCTTCAGCCTCTTAAATGTGAGAATTTGCTGCTTTTCTCTGTCACGTATGATAAGAAATGAGGAGTTTTTGTGTTTTAGGCTGTTGTTTGGACAGAAGAAGTAATTTGAAGGCATCACACTGGGATCAGGGAAATTGAAATTTGCTTTTTTTTTCCAACGCTTTTTTGACATGTCATGGAATAAACCATTAATTGATTAATCGTGAAAACAATTGGCATATGAATCAATAATTAAACAATTGTTAGTTGCAGCCCTACAGTAGAGATTAAAGTACACTGGTGCCATGTGTGCTAGAACGTGTTTCTGTATTGTTCAATGTTGTTTAAGCTGGATAAAACTGTATTTAAAAAAAAAAAGCTTTAATCACTTTAGCCCTCTTTATTTACTCCTTCTTTCTTCCCAACAGTCTGCACCGACAGAGGACTGGCAGAGGGCCACGTCTATTTATAACTTCTCAGCAACTGATATCGACGGCAACGTGGTATCCCTAGAAAAATACAGGTAAATCTGATTTGTCCTGTCCATGAAATTGCTGCAGCTTCCCCTTACAAGCCTGCAGTAACGTTACTGCAACATAATGTGTCTTTTTTGTATTTTCAGGGGGAACGTTGTCATCATCACCAACGTTGCCTCTAAATGAGGTAAAACCCCAGTAAACTACTCTCAGTTTACCGACTTGCACGCTCGGTACTATGAGAGAGGTTTGCGCATCCTTGCCTTCCCTTCTAACCAGTTTGGAAACCAGGTATGTAACAGATGAATGTGTCATTAGCCTGAAGAACAGGGAACTACTGATATCAGCCTGTAGCAGCTGTATCTGTATCGCCGTGTGTGTTTTCTGATATGTGGTGATAGTAAAACAGTTTTTAAGGCCAGAAAAAATGCTTCGACTGGTGATTTAAAATAGTGTAATTACGTAGTTTATCCAGCAGAGGGCGGTCTGTTATTTAACAACTACTGTAATAATAAAGCGCTTATTGTTCAGTGCGCTAAAATTTGGGAAAAAAAAGTTTGTTAAAACTTAAGATATCCTGCTTCCATTAAATGCAACATTACCTCCATTGTCACAAGTATTTGATAAACACATTCAGCTAATATAACATGTATAAAATATCTGCCGATATATCGGACACCGGAGTTTTTGTGCTCCCTAAAAGTCCCACGACCGTGATCTAAATCAAATCAGTTGAAGAGAATGCGAAATATAACCCGACAAATTGAATTTTAAACGAAAAAATTATTTAATCAAAGTGATATTTGTGCAGCGTCTCAAGGGTAAAGCATCATAAACGAATGAAAGACTTACAGAATAAATAACAACGCCCCATGTTGTTTTGTCAGCATTAGTAACCACAGCAGACCACTCATGTGACGTGTCTCGTCTTGTTTTATTTTGAAGGAGCCCGGCAGTGAAACTCAGATCAAGCAGTTTGCGCAGTCGTACAACGCTCAGTTTGACATGTTCAGTAAGATTGACGTGAACGGGGCCAACGCTCATCCTCTGTGGAAGTGGCTGAAGGAGCAGCCCAACGGGAAAGGCTTCCTGGGAAAGTAAGCTGTGAACACATGAATTCATCTTTTTCTGACACAAAGGCTCGTCCGGGCAGAAGATATTGACAATATCGCGACGGGGTACTTTCTGATTGATTTAAAGCCAGATGCTCCTAATTTACGTTTGATCACCGTAGTGTTTCCTCAGTGATTTTTTTCTAACACATGTTTTTGTTTTGTTTTTTTGTTCCTGCAGTAGCATCAAGTGGAATTTCACTAAGGTAAATATTTTTTTACCAGTTGTTATTACATATTTAGACATCACCTGAGTCGATGGAGTTAACAATTAGTCTTGTATTCTTGTGCATCGGCGCTGATCAGGTGACCTCTCTCTGTGGTGCGTTTACAGTTTTCAAGCCGAAACAGAATCCTCACGCACGTGTGAGAGTTACGAATGATTACTGGAAGAAGCCTGTAGATGCTTTATTTATTCTGAAAATAAAACATACAATAATTCCTTGTTCATGCATTTATTTCTGACTGTGTTCCCCCCCCTTTTTTTTTGTCCTTCTCTCTCCAGTTTTTGATCAACAGACAGGGTCAGGTGGTGAAGAGATATGGACCGCTGGATGATCCAAGCGTATGTACAAACATCTTACTTTGCGAACAGATACCACAGTGTGTGTGCTGTAGTTTGGCTGTAGTGCCCTCTGTGAAGCTGAGCAGATATAACACACTGTACACGGATGAACATTCTAATGTTGTGAATATGTCAAAGCAAATAAGGTAAACATTTTTTTTTTAAAAAAAGGCAAGTTTGAGAGAGGAGATCCGTGTGGATTTCACATAAACTTAAATTAAAATAATGCAAGATTTCGGTGTCATATTATTATTACCTTTACATGCTCTGTGCGTATTATGTCAGCTGATGTCAGCCTTTCCTCCTCCTTTGTCTGCAGGTGGTGGAGAGGGATCTTCCTCAGTACCTGTAGACATCCAATGGATGATTAATGCCTCACTTATCCAATTTATTTCCATTTGATCTCCCTTAAACTCTCCGAAAAGCCTGTGGATATAGTTTTGGTCAACCCCAGACCAGTGACGGTCTGTTCATAAACCTGCTTGGCAGACAGAGCGGACCCGATGAAAACGGCGTGCAAACCTCCTGGGATAAATCCAAAGCCTGCGTTCATGTGGTTTTTCCGGAGAGGAGGAGGAGAGAGAGGATCCTCCTTCAGAATTTAACGTGTGGCATTGTTTTCATAATAAAACACATCATTCTAGTTCACTTTGTGCGTGATGCTTATTGCCCATCGACCATTTTTCAAGTTGTGTTGTATTCTGTTGGGTTTCTGTTGTTGGAGTGGTCGACGTGTGTTGATGTTTTGTTCTGAGCTGCTCATGTGCGTGATCATCGTTCATTCTGTGGGATGGAAATTGCGAAAAAACTGACAGGAAATCCATTTCTGCCCTACTGACAAATACAGGTGTGTGTATGTGTGTTTCAGCGTGTGTCATGCGAACCATGAGAGAATGAACGCTGGTGATTTATTTGTATTTGTACATTGATATGCTGACAGCGAGATCAATATAAACACACAGAGTTTTAATTTTTGATGTAATGCAGATGTTCGAAGAGACAAAAAAAAAAAACACCCCACTGAGCCCAGAGGTCCTGAAACATTTGCATGCCAACTCTCCCCCCCAAAAAACAAAAAAAAGTCACATAATCTGCCTGATACGCAGAGTTTTTCCTTTGCCAGGAGTTCTTTGAATATGTTTTTAAAGCTGATTCTTTCACAAGTGGACTGTCAGCGTGCTTATCAGGTCTTTTTCTTTAAGAGTTTGTCTTTTTTAAAATTTTATTTTTGGGGAGGTAACACCAGATGCGCCTTAGAGGTAAGCTGAAATTCAGGGACTTCAAGTCACCGACAGCTTATGATACATATATATATATATAATTTTGTGTTATTATGTTTTTAACAAATAAATTAATAGATTTTATGCCTATTTAATGAATTAATTAATTAATTTATGTTCTGCATTTTCACTCATCTAAAATTAAAATCTGCTGAGGCTCCCATGGTGCCACCTAGCGGCTTCTGAAGGGGGGCCAGGCACCCTGTTTGAACACCATGTTTTTGAGATCCCCGCCATGATCTGGAGTCACACACAGAACCGGACATGAGCAAAAACTCACAAGAAACCGTTTTTGCTGAGCGTCGTTTTAGCAGACCGTTTGAAAACGCAAGCGGCCCCTCATGCTCCATCAGTCCGCGCTGACCTCTGCGAGTGATGCGGAGCACCCGGGAGGACACGCACGCCGAGCTCCTGCCTGCAGTTCCCAGAGCGGCCTGCAGGGGGAGCCGCGGGGTCCGGCACAAAACCAGGCAGCGGCGGCAGAGCAGCAGCAGCAAGTGCGGTGCAGTCGACCTGAGAGGAGCGGAGCGCGTCCCGCCGTTGTGAGGACACACCGCACAGATGAAGGGACCCTCGCGGCTGAATATCACATATCCCTCCGTTTGAACATCGTAACACGCATCGAGCAGCTCGCCCCTCCGTCCTCCCACCGCTATCGCGCCGTCGCTGCGGGTCTTTCAGTCGGAGGGCTTGCCGTGTTTTTCCTTCGGGAGACTGAATGGAAGCAGCAGCCGAGGGAGCGGTCGGGCTGTCGGAGGCCAGGGACGGGAGCCCGCTATCCGTGGCCGCAGCATCCGATGATGGGGACACGGTCGTTGGAGTTAGCTACGGGATGGACGCCACAGACATGGGTACTGTATCACCTTTTAAATAAAACCCGCAAGCCTTAAACGTTTTTTCATTACCCTGACTTTCATTTCCATCTGATGCTACTGCCGTGACCAGAAAGTCCCGAATCATCTTTGCTAGCAAGGAGTCGGTAAGCTAGGCTAGTGGCTAACTTAGCAGACCAGATGAGGAAGTTAGGTACTACATAAATGTTAGTGTTACTGTAATTATTGTACACCCATGTGGGCACAGTCGTGACTTGTGAGCCACACAACATGCAGTGGCTGGGAAATGGGTGGATGTTTGGAAGGAGAAATGATAGTGTAGGCTGTGTGGTGACTTACAGCTGTGAATATTTCTGATTACCTGGCTTTGCTTAGAGAAAGAGCCAGTGGTGTTAACCAGGATTAATGACCAGAGACCCCCTCTCCCCCCCCAGGAACATCTCTCCAGCTTGAGGTTTCTTGAATTATCACCACCTGTCACCCCAGGCTGGAGAAAAACATGAATATCACCCATCATATTTCTCAAGACACCACTCAAGCCTCAGCTTGGGTGAAATATTTTGGCATTTTGGCCAGAAAATCCCAATTTCTGAGGCAAGTGTGCGGCGATAGATACCGCTGGCATTTCTTATCTTGAAAGAAACTAGCTCCCAGGTGAAACTGCTCCCAACGAGGTGTGAGGATTTTCACAAGCACAGATCATGATTTTTTTTTTATTTTTATTTTTTTAAATAAAAAGGTATGTTTTAACATTTTGAGCACCACAAGTTCAGTGCCATCCGGTTTCATTGCGTCCAAGAGAAGTCAGACATCTACGACTCATGTCTGCCAGATGCATTCACGTTGACAGCTGGCATCCATCTCTTCTGAGCGTGATGTGATTTTTTTTAGTGATTACACTGGATCGAGTGGAGGACTGAGCGGCACCTCAGACTGCTTAAGCTCCTTGTTCCTAACATACTGACATCTGTGACCCCGTCACCTCATTTAACCTCGGCTTTAGTCTTTGAACAGGCGGATGCTGTAGGTTGAGTCCGTCTTAAATATTACCGAGCGGAGGCATGTTTCATTCATGCTCATCATCCATCTGGCACGGCTCTGATACACTATTAGGGGAGCATTTTATGAATGCCAAATAGGGCCCATTAAGGAGAAAAGCCGGTCTAGTCGAAACCTTTCAACAAGTCCCCCAGGAAAAGAAATAAGGAGTTACTCTGCCTCTGAAGCCAAGCGCTGGGAAAGTAAAACATACAAAACCAATCACACGTCCCCTGAAACAAACTATTATACTCAGGCATTTGTTAAGTTCACTTTTAAAGACCTGTGAAAGAAAATCACGTCGGTATCTCTCTTGAAGGTCGACGTCTCTTAAAAATGAGACCTCGTGTCTCGGTGAGATTGCCTGTGTAAATAAAGGTTAAATAAAAATATGCAGAACCAACAGCAACTTAAAAACTAAATTCTAAGATAATCTAATTTCTTACACTGCACTAACTAAGCTAACTGTGAAGTAGCAGGGTACCACTGGTGCTGAGGTGAGAGGTAAGGGTAACATTTATTGACTTTATTCCCTGTTTGGCTCATATAGTAGGTGTTTGTCTCCTTGCTCGGTACAAAGCTTTTGTAGGTTAAGCCCTGCAGCAGGGAGGGGTAGGTGTAGATCACGCTGCAACTCCTGTGCAACATCTGCCGGTGACGGCGTTAAAGGGATGGTCCACAAAAGGCGTCTCAGTTGCAGCGTGTTAACCAGGCGATTGCTCTTAATTCTGTTGCGGCGTGAATGTGGCAATGGCATTGGTTAACAGGAACGAGGGGAAATGGCAGCTGGAGATGTGTGGCTTGGTTCTCATTGGCCGAGGGGAGGCGGCTGATGTTCAAACAACACGTGTGTGTAAATTGTAGGCCGCCGGCTCTTAAATAGCTGTCCGAGCGTTTCGCCCCATTCGGAGCTCCCCGTCCTCAGCCGGTCGTAATTCGTCCCTACGGTCTCCCGCCGGTGCGACGGCATTGATCTCACTTGTCTTCTCCCAACACTCGCACTAGACTCCTGTCACCTTCGACCTCGGCCGTAGTCTCCTCTCCCCTCTCCTCCGCTCCTCACTCCCGAGTGAGCTACAGCTCATCCACCTCCTCCTCTCTGAGTGATTCCCTCGGCTCAGCCACTCATTTGTCACTCTCCATCAGTCCCCCCCCCTCCCTCCGTGTTTTTCCTCTGTTCTCCGCTTAAGGCAAGGCCTGTCAGAATTGCTGACAGAAGCACAAAGGGTGGTTGCCTTCTGTGGAATTTATCATCCCTTTGCTTCCCACTTATTCATTCCGCAAGGTCTCTCTCTCTCTCTTCCTCTCTCTCTTCCTCTCCCTCTGGCCGTGTGGCCCAGCTGCAATTTGTAGCCCGTTGGCAATTTGGTGTGCGTTTAGGCCCACAGGGTTTGGAGAACTTTCAGGGTTATTTCATGTCATTGTATTAAACGTAAATGATGACGCAGTTTAGTTACGTCTTTCGTGCTGCTGACTTTTTTCCTGTGAGTGCGGGATGTGTGTCACAGGAGCTATTTTGAACCGACACCACAGCGAGGCAGGAGCGTTTGCCGCTATCTGTCCTTGCGCTTGGCCGGGTTTTTCCTTTTTTTTAAGTGATGGCTGCCAGGAAGATGAGTGAGAGAGAGTAAATAAAAGGAAAAGGAGACACAAACAGGGAGGAGAGACATGTAAAGCCGCATTTACTTCTGTTGTGACGACTTAGCGGTAGGGCTGGGTAAGAAATGGATTTTAAAATTGAAATTCAAATTAATTTGTAGGGATGCTCAATATTATCGACACATTGTCAGTATCTGCCAGTGTTCGCTTCAAAATTGGCTGTTGGATATTGGCCGGCACTGGGGCTGTGCTGAAAAGTCGATATGGCAATGTATCGCAATATTTTTTTTCGTGTTTCGTATCGTGGCCCATGTACCGTGATACATATTGCATTGTGAGGTTCTTTCCAAAACCCAGCCTAAAAGTTCAGTGACACTTTATTTTCATACTTGCGTTTTCCACGTGTCCACTGTTTCGGCGAGTCCAGCTGAAGTGCATAAAAATTTCCTTTTTCGTTTTGATGTTGTGGCAGCTACGTCAGCGCGTTTGGTAATTTTCCAATACCGTTTTATAAACTGGAATAGAATGAATGAAATTGTTTTGACTCCGATGTGTCAGTTAAAATGATCAATACGATATTTTCAGTGAACTATTTTGAACATGGCAGTATGAATTGTATCACAGCGCGTCGTGACCCCATGCGTCACGACGCGTATCGTATCGAAAAGTTCTTGCCAACGCTCAGCCATAGCCGGCACGCCGATATAATAACCCATACAATAGCAGGCTGCTGTTTCCTCGATTAAACGCCGAGTCGACGCCATGTTTCACGTGTTCGCTGTGGACAGTCGACAGGCCAAACTTGCCCTGGTTGTGGGTTTGTTCTGATCGTCTCAGGGAGACATATATATATATATATATATATTGGTACTGGTATCGAATTGGCCAAATGAGTTATAAAATAACTGGATATCGGCAAAAAAATCAGATATCATGCGTCCCTATTAAATTGTATGGACAACGTTAAAAAAATGAAAATCATTTATCCCTTCAACTAGGGTAAATACGGTAGCGTACGGCTCTCTGTCAGCTCTGGACTCTTATTTTTTATTATTGAAGTTTGGTGAAAGTCGGGCACTTTATTGATCCTAAATTGGAGGATTCATCTTTGTTTGATCAAACCTTTATTTCCAAAAGGTTTAGTTTGGTCAAAGCTGGATTTGTATTTTATTCCCAGTAGGGAAAGTTATGTTTGTTTAAAATAAAAACAACGAATTTGAAATAATTCCCTCCTTCTTTTGTGGTTAAAAAATAAAATAAAATCGAATGATGTATGAAAAAATCGGGGCCTTTTTTTTTTTTTTTTTTGGTCATATTGCCCAGCCCTGCGTAGCAGCTGTAAAGGTCAGTGTATGTCTCAGGATGACGCTCAGTTTTAAAGTTAGATGAGTGCAGTGTCATACTGCCCTGCCTTCCCTCAGAGGGGAAAAAAAGCAAAGACCTGCTGTTTTCAATTACCAGAGTTACTGTGCCCACTGTGCAGGCTATTATTATTTCATAATGAGCACCTGAGGCATGAGTGTAGTCAGACAAGTAGCGTGAGGCTGTCAGACTTATCTGAACCACGCACGCAGGATTAGTGGTGATTGTCTTTAACCGAGAAAGCGTTCGAGTGCTGCATGCTGTGAGCTTCAGTAATAGTGTCTGTGTCATTTTCCCCTTCACTTCCCTCCACAGTCCAAAAAACACGAGCGCTAAGTGAAGTGGAAACTCTAAATTTGGCCGTGTTTGCAGGCGTGTTTGTCTGCGCGTGTCGGCTCTGTGACGGACCGGTGACCTGTACGCTTTGTACCCTGCCTCTCTCCCTCGCCCCTGCGGATGCCGAGATAAACCCCGGATCAGCTTTTTAGAAAATCGTTTTAAAATGATTAACTGCGATTAACAAATTTTCTTTTTTTTGTTGTTTTTTTTTTATGTGGTTAAAGCTTGCATTTCGTTTCCCCTGCTCAAACCGAAGGGCTTACGATCCCTTTTTTCAACAAACATCTTGCTATGCAGCTTTTTAACAGTATGAGACACTGCTCAGCATTTTTACCATCCTCACACGCTTTGTTCCCACTGCTGTAGCGACGTTTATTTTGTTTATCAATAAACATACTGACGCGGAGGCATGGATTGTCAGAGTTATTATGTTTCACACATATGCAGAAACTGCTTCAGAAAACCAGGTGCACCTTTCAGAGCCATGTTAGAGGCCAATTCACACTTACCACGTCTGCGTGTCCACGGGGGTCCGCTCCCGTATGTGTGACGTAAAAATCGTTATCCGCCCGTGTCCAGGGGGGGTTACAAGGGTCCGCACGCTGCCCAAAATTTGTGACCGCTTTGAGGCGCGCCTACTGCACATACCCTTGTGGAAAACGTTGATTCACAGCAGCATTTCAAACTGAAACTGAAAGATCTCTCATTTCAGATGGACTTGCACCTTAAATCTCATCAGTATGTGATAATTTTTTTTTGTCGCGCCGCAGAGACAAATATTTTCCTCACACCTCTCCGGCCGTCTTACACCAACAGCTTTGTGTTTTTCCCTCGTGTGTCTGCAGCCTTGATTTCATACACAGGTCTGAGCTGGATGAGCAGCTGCGGGCTGTGTTATTTGCTGCATTATATTTTACAACAGGCCAAGGCTGCTGTCTGTCCCTCTGCCTGCCTGTCTGTCAGTCAGGTTTTCTGTGGGTATTCAGTTTAGCCTACAGTAGCAGTGGTAAGGATTTCTCTCTGAATCCGCAGGCAGCGCAGCTTCACACTGAGAATAAATATAGAGGCAGTTTTAGTGTCGGTAGCATCATGTAGCATGAGTACACCTTGCTGAGTAATCAACCGTACACAACAGTGGCGCCAGATCGTGTGCACTCAACGCATTCATTTCAGTGGCAGTGTGCAGAGGCGGTCTGCGTGGCGTGTCTGGCTTAAGCGTGTCTAAGCGGCATGCTGGGATAAATCCACTCCACAGAGCATTTGGATGACGGCGGTGGACGACCGTTATCCCCATCCAGACTGAAGTGCGTGGCTGAGTTTAGGAGGACTTTTCCGCTGTTGTCGGCGAAATTCAGCAGCGATTTGCCACAGCTACACGACAGTTAGATAATGTAACAGTAGCGCATGGCAGGTACAAATAAAACAAACTGACAGTTTGGTTTCAGCTTTACGTTGTCTTCCTTTCTGAAGAGCGTTAATTTCAGTGTGAATGTCAGCTGAGCCAGGCGTCAGACTCAATCTGTAGGTGCCGGTTTGTAGGATTTTCTCGACAGGTATGAGCAGCTGTTACCTACGCTGTCGTGCAACTGTTGTCCTTGTGTAGTTAGAGCAGATTACCCTCTACTGAGTCACCGGTGGCAGAAGCTGCTGCTCTCAGCAACAACAGCAGTACGCAGGAATCAGGCTGATGGTCACACTGTTTATTTGTGCTGTGCACTGCGATCCCATGACTCCTTCCATACAGCCTCTCCTCTCCTCTCCTCTCCTCCCCTCCCCTCCCCTCTCCTCTCCTCCCCTCTCCTCCCCTCTACTCTCCTCCCCTCTCCTCTCCTCTACTC
>JAQLOL010000020.1:23616411-23629803 GCA_029783665.1 Naso thynnoides
AAAAAGTTTGTATTTAAAGTAATTTTTTTTTTTTTTTTTTTTTATTTATTTTTTTTAAAGCCTTAAATTGTACAGTATAGACTTGGGTCAGTTTCAGGTTTTACCAGTCCAGTCCGATGTGTGGGCTTTAACTGGTTTAATTTTATGCAAATCAGCTAAACCAGCTTTTGTCATAATTTGAAATCCTGGCAAATTAAGAGCAAACATCAGCAGCGACATGTACCGACACCCATTAATCTAACTCATATTGAATTAACAACACGCAACAAGATAACGTGATTAACATGTGATGATGTTTGATCAGGCTACAAACGAAAATGAATGACAGCCGCACCGCACACGCGATTCAGTTAAGACCTCGGGCTGCACAGCGCCGGGTAACGTTATCAAGACACACAACTGTTAGCATTAGCTAGTAGCATTAGGAGGAAGGAGGTTTTCTGTTATTAATTACAGCTCATATACTCAACAGTTCTGCACTGCATTAGTTGTGGAGGTTCAAAAAACACTGGAAAGCTTAACAACATCGTGTCTGTGTTCAATTCGCTCCGGCCGACATAATCATCATTTCTGCTCTGTATCAATTGTGGAAGTTACACAAATGTTAGAAAGTTTCAGGATGTCTGTGTTCATAACTTGAAGTACTTTCAAACTGGATCGTTTTTTACTGCGTTCACGAGAAGAGACCGTATGAACAGCGCCCCCTCCTGTGGTATTTATGACATCGTAGGTCAAATTAACCAGAGAGCTTCAGATTCATGAGTCTGACGAGTTTCAGACATTGTGAAGCCTGGAGCTGTGGCAGGTGTAGACAAATTGGTCATCTCGATAAAAATAGTCACCTTCATCGTCTCGTCTCTTGTTCCTCGGTGTGGCTTTCAATCACAAAGTAATAATGTAACATTGCCATATAGAAAGCCACGAGGAGAACGAGCCATCTTTTGAGCCCATATTTGCGTTTCCTAGCAACGCTGTTCTCATGTGGTTATCATTTGAACGCCAAGCCTTTCCCCAACACGTCTTCACGAGTTGCAGCAATAATCCTGTGGTGTATGAAGTCGTGTTGTAAGGCTCCGTGTCTTCACACACAGCAGAAATATTTTGATTGCCATGTCTTGATTCAACGCCAGGATGTCAGTGACATCCGGAGAATCCCAATGCTGATTGGCTGTCAAGACACAAACACTTGTGTCAATCAGTTCAGTTGGCTGAGTGACGTGCGACACCCAGTGGCGAAAGTCCGGTACACCGGTCCGGTCTGATATTTGGCTTGAATCAAACCGGTTTGGATCATTTTTACACTGAACCAACCCGAACACAAAAGCCTCTGTGTAGAAAAAAGTGGCAGAAAATATGAGAGATGGCAGCACTTGTGATCATGTAGCACCTCGGGGAAAACACCAACACATCATTTACAGAGAGGTCGGGGTGATTGCTGAAGGCTCAGAGGGAGACAGGTGTGTGTGTGTGTGAGTGAGTGTGTGAGTGTGTGTGTCATCGCTTCACAGATTTCTCAGAGTAGCTCGTGACTAAATTATTTATCCTCCATCGACATTCTCCACATGTTCCTTTCATGATTTGCGCTCTGCTCTCTTTCACCACCTTCCTGATTGTTCTGCTCCTGTTGTCGGCTCTCACTCATCTTCACCTCTTCACCTCCACCCTCCTCTGCTCCGTTCGCCCAATTTATGTTTTAATTTTCAACTTCCTCTGTTCCATATGCCGGCAGTCCTAAATCTTTATTTCTGCTCATGTTCTCGCTCTTCCTGTAACCTTTCCTTTTTCTCAGTCATGTGATCGCCCTCAGCAGTCGTAATGTAACTTGTGAGACAGCAGCGTGTTGTGAGGAACGGTGGGATGAAAACAGAGCGACTGCCAGACTTGAGAATCTATCTGTCACCACTGACTCATCCAGTGTCTCTCTGCTGACTTACGCACGAACGAACTTTCTCATTTTCACCTCAGCGTGCTTCTTTTTTTTTTTCTGTTGTGTTTTTTCATTTCTTCTGTCTTCACCCCAGTTCATCTTTTCATATCTCTTTATGTTTGTCCCTGCACCACATTCCCTCCGTTGTTGTCAGTTTCCGGATGGGAGGACCTGGGTGGTCTCTCCTCTCCGTCAGAGGAGGAGAAGCCAGTCCTGTTGGCCAGTAAGTGAGAAGAACGTTAGATGACCCTAGTTTTGTTATTGGTCCCTGTCCTGGTGTTAGACTAGATTAGTCTTCTAGGGTTTATTGCTGTTGGTTTAATGCAGTGGTTCTCAGACTTTTTCCGTCATGCCCCCCCCCCCCGCTTCAGAAGAAAAATTTCCATGATGACGGCTCCGCTGAATAAAAAGTCTGCAGAGCAGTCATAGGACATCAGAGGGAAAACCAGAGGACATTTTCTCTGTAAAATTCGACCCAGTTTCACTAAAGTTGCTGTTTTGTGCGATGTAAAAGCGTTGATGGTTAAGTTGTTTATGAAGCCGTGGGTCACGGTCAAAGTTACATATCGATTTCAGATAAAGCCTGATAAAGAACTCAAATGGCTTACTGACACGAGTGTGGTGCCATGTCTCCGAGTGTCTCTTAAACCTGTCAGGTTGCGTGCTGTCAGCTGCCAGACGTAAAACACAGACAGGTCTCTCCTCGTGTCTTACCACACTGCTGTGAACCCGAGAGTCAGATATGTGTCGGCATATATTTCTTGATTTGGGTGTGTCAGTCGATCAGCATCGCCGTCGCCCAATTTTGTCCTGTTTGTATCTGAAGCGTCGCTTGTTTTTGTTTTTTTCTCGTCCCTGTAACATATTTCTTCGTTTTTCCAAACCTAGACTCTATCTGAATGGGAAATCACCACGGAAGTGTGTTTTGTTTTTGTTGTGTCACCCCAAAATGAGTCTGAGTCAACCAACGTCAATAAAACAAAAACAAACAAACCAAAAAGCAGTCTCACACACCCATGATGCCGCCATGCACCTCAGGTGGTGGTGGTGGTGGGGGGGGGGTCCCACAGTTTGAGAATCACTGGTTTAATGAAACTGTGTCTGGAGAAAACAGGAGTTTCTGCAGCTTCGCTCCCCTGGAGAGCACCTACAATGTAAGCAGCTGCATCGTCCTGTTATGGAAAAGACAAGCGTGGGACGATGTCAGACTTCTCATTTGTCTTTCTGTGACTCTTGCATTCATCTTCTTTTACATCTCCAACTGTTTCCTCACTCACTGACAGCCTGCTTCATTCCTCTCTCCACCTGTGTGGATAGCGCGTCAGCTCCAGCGCGCTGAGCTTTGCGTGCGTGCGTATATACGTGTGCATGACATCAACCCACACCGACTCCACCTCCGTCACCATCGCCAGCGGCCAACTGCTGCAGCTGCCTCCCTCTCTTAAAGGGCCGGTAGCTTCGGTAACAAAGAACCGACCGAAGCTTTGAGAAACATCACGCAAAGAGCGCTTCAGCTTGTTGGAAAGTGAAAGAGTCATCCTGTCTCTGTTTCGCCTCGACTGAGGGTGCTTTCTGTGTCTGACTGCTCCTGCATCCTGGCTTTCTTCCCATTCCCACCTCCTCCTTCCTGCTCCTCATCCTCCCCATTCGGCTGACGCAGCCAGTCATCCCTCACTGTACACTTCACTTAGCGTCCCAGCTAGTCCAAACGGGGCAAAAGACTAAGAAATACGATTAAATCACATAACAGTGAGACCCATCATCGGATGTAACAGAGCCAGTTTACCTTTTCAATCTTTTTTTTTTAACCCTTTTTACACTTATTTGATTTGTCAGATTCACTCTCCAATGTCTCTCAGCGACATTTCCTTCTATATGCATCCCTAATTTTCATTTCCTGTCTTGTCTCTTCTTCTCCTGTGATCTCCTGTGTCTTTCTCCTGCCTGCCCCTGCTGCTTGTCTCTGTGCCTCTGGCCTTTCCTCTGTCCCCCTCTGCTGTGGTGGGTGTGTAAAAACAGCCTCCAGAGGACAGGACCTGGGTGTACTCTCCGCTACACTATGGCTCAGAGTCTAAGGCCCTGCCAGATGGGGATTGGGAAAGAGAGACAGTAAGTGAGAAGCACCAAAAATATTAAGCACAGGAAAAATCCCTTCGACAAGGAATAAAATCAGTTGTGTTTTTAGTGACTGTTTTTTAAGGTAGTAAGGATGGAGGAGGTTAGCTTATTCGCGTAAAGAGCTTCTGCAATAAATGGAGAGCAAGCTTCTCAGGTTCAAAAGTCCGTCTTTGCACCGAGAGTAGGCTTGCTCTGTCTCCAGAAACCCTGCATTACAGCATTCATTCCTCATTGATAAGTGCTTGGAAATGGTCACTTGCAGCTTTGCGTGACCATTGAGTCCATGACCAGCCATCGTGTGTTCTACCAACAACAAGCTGTTCAGCGTTTATGTTACAGCATGACTGCATCAGCCCGCAAGAAGCCTCATGCATCACCAGGCTTCCATGAGCACAGAAAAGATGTGTACATTAAACCCACAACGGTGTCGCCTTGAACAGCACACGGACGTCATTTTTGTTTCATCTTGGTGGTGTTTTTTTATTCAGTGTTATCTTTATTTCCGAGCATTTATTATGAACATATTATTACAGTGTTAGAATGTTTGAAGCTATCTGATAAATCAAAGTTAGCAAAACCTGCAGTTCAGTTAAAAATGACATCACGGGGCTCTGACTGGTTTCTGTTAGAAGGTTTAACACGAGGCCCAAAGCCTATTTTGTGCTCTGACAAAGTGTCATTAACCATCGGGTTCATTTCTCCTGCCCATTTTACTTTTCATCCTCACAGAAACGTTTTTTTCACCGGCGGTGTCCCAAAGCAAATTTCGTGCCGACATTCCTGATCATTTAACAGCCAGTTTGGCTTGGACAGATATGCGTGAAGAAATATGTGAAAGAAGATTAAAATGTCTTCTAACTTACAAGCAGTGCTTCGCATTTGTGATGCCGTATTGGTCATGCTGACTGACTGCTCCTTCATTTTCCGGTTGAGAAAAAATAAAAAAAATCACTGCAGACACTTGTGAATGTTTTCAAACTCTCTGCCACAAGTGAGGGATGTCTGATCAAAAAGAAGAGGGAGCCCAATAAGCCTCATTAAACCAGAGGCTTATCATTCATTTGAATTATATCGCAGATATGAATACATTAAAATATTTTGTATTAGCTCTGGAAATTTTACTAAATTTTCAGCAGGTATGTGTTATGTGCACGCTAGTGTAGACCACGGGGAATTCAAACTGCAGACCGTGTCAAAAACCTCAAGGGCCATCCACACCAAGAACAATAACAATAAGTAAGTCTTTATTTTTTATTAACTTCATTAACTTTAATTAATTTGTTTTTTTGTTTATTTGATAGGGACGGAGCGTGTTATCGAACATCAGTAACTGTATCTGATGTAAACATGCCGGAGTTAACAGACATGCTCATTTTCATCCTTTGTCTCTAGGCAGGAAGTAGAAAGACAAATACAGTGTGCAAAAACATACTAGAGAAAAATGTGCAAAAAAACCCCCAAACAAAACAACAGCAACAATATATGAAAACATGTACATCAGTGTAAAGCATACGTACAACAATGTATATAATACACTACAGTAGACAATTCTCTATATAGATATGTACTGTAAATATACTGTACAGCAGATGTTATCACAGGTCTGCCTGCTTTAAGTCAGTTTTTAAGATGGGTCTTAAAAGTGGAAAATGTCGGATATTCCCTTATTGAGGCGGTAAACTACTCCAGTAGCTGCTAGCCGTCACAGACAGTTAATTTTGTCCAAATGTGGTGAGCCTGTGCAGTTCCTCACAGTCCCCTCTGCAGTCTCCGCTTGATGCATTCATTAGATGAGGGAGGTGCGAGTCCACGCAAAAGCTTGTACATAAAACAAGCAAATCTAAAAAATTAAAAAATAAATAAATACATGAATTCCAAATCTTTCCAGCCAGTCCAGTCACTCTCAGAGCAACTTAATGAACAGCAGAAACACTGACAGCCAATTACAATCATAGCGCATATGAAGACACGTTGTTTCCCACGTATGTCACAGGAGAGAGTTTATCCTCAGCTGAGTGCATCTGTCAGTAAACATGGCTGGACCTGCACGACTCTACTACAATATTCATCAATTCTGCGGAACAGCGAGGATCCACACGTTTGTTTTAAAAACAGTTCAGGTGTGGGCATATCATGACTTGGTTTGTACCGCACGTGTATTTGGCGTTGAATAAAATGAGGTTTGAATATTTCAGTGGCTCATGATTCAGTAGGATTTCTATTCTTGGGGTCACAAATCGATTCCAGATTAAACATATAGAGGGATTAATTTCAGAATCTGCTTCAGTGTGTTTTGCAAGACAGAGTGACAAATTATGTCAAGGACGCAGAATAAAGTGTGTATAAAATTCAGAAATTTTGTTTTTTGTTTTAAAGTGTAAACTGCTAAAACGTTAACATGCAAAGAGAAAAGCTTAGACAAAAGGTAACAATTTTGCTAAACTTGAACAGTTTTTGAATTCTCAGTAAATACAATAACAATTTTAAGTTGTATCAAATTGATCAGTCTAAGATCTTCATCGTTTATATCATTTTATCTACTGTCCGGGAGGGGACATTAGAAATCGATTGTCAGGATTTGTGATCGTCTGAATCTTAGAAAATGAAACTCTTCCTATGTGAATTGATTTTTTTTCACTCCTAGAATAAATTCATATTTTAAGCCAATTAATGGCATTTGAGAAACATTTTTGGATGGTCTAACGTTACTCTGATCACCCAGTCTTGACTAATGTGACATGCAACTAATTTAACACTGAAGTGTAATATTAGGCTGCAAATTATGCATTAAAAACATCAGTTAGTTGCTGATGGAGTCTCTAAAGTGTGCTTAATGTCACCGTTTACAGAACGTTACCGTTCATCGGCGTGGATGCTCAAATAGGTTTCGTTATAGTGCTTGGTGTGGACGGCCCTTTACGCTGTGCTGACACTTTGGTCTCTAAGACTTCCTCTCCTGAATTTTCAGTATCTGCTCGATGTAGCTTTTCTATTTTGCTGTGCCCGCTTCATTTTATGAAGGCATCTTATCAGCTGGCTCACTGTGTCACCATCATTATGCGTGAGCAGATACACATTTCACTCCCTGGGGAAATAAAAATGTGTACGCTGTGCACACTCCGTCTAATACGGTCACTCTGTCTGTGTCTGTCTCCAACAGTAAACCCTGTTATCCGGCAGAGTGGAGTGAACGTCTCAGTGGAGAGGACTCATCGGTCTGAGGTCCAGACCTCAGCGGCAGCGGCAGGATCTTTGTCTGAACCAGGACTTTAAACATGCATACAGAAACTGAACACACCGAGGGGGAAAAGTGACTCCAGTACCAGAGAGGGGAAAAAACCATCCCTGCCTTTCGCCCTCGACAAATGAAAAATTATAAAAAAGTTAATAATAATGTGTATGTGTGACATACAGTAGTGCGTATATGGCTGTAATCTTTACATGTTGGACATACATGAAAGACCGTAGTAACTCACAGTGCCAATGAAAGGTTTTCACCTCTCTGGAAGTTTTCATGTTTCATTATAACACTGAGTCAAAGGAGATATTATGTGGCTTCTTTAAAGACACATAAAAGAGACCACATTATGTGCAATCACTAATTTATATTTTTTATTGAGTGGGTCAATTAGAGGAGGGTTTATTTTTCAAAAAACATTATTTTTGTCACACTTTACATTGCTGCAGCTCCATCTATTTCCCATCTTGTCAGGAATGCTACGTTTTGGCTCCAGTTTCTCAAAAAGTTCAGTCTGCTCTGATCGCTCAGCTCCCACAGACCTGAGCAGGCATCGCCTCCGTGTTTCCAAGTTAACTCTGCTGCTGTTTTTACAGCCAGGGAGTCGCTGTAGCCAAGTCCAGCTGCTATTCTTCTGTAAATATAACCACATTAACCGATCTGAAACCAAAAACGTCAGCACTGCACTTTTGAGCACAAATTTGCCCCTATAATTCTCCACATCACTGCCTAGTTGGCCACAAGGTTACAGCTTTATGATCTGAGCAAGCTAGCTGCTGGGTGCTAATCAAAGTCACAACATGTTGAAAGATTAATTCTTGCAGTTTGAACAACTCTTTTCCCAAATTTCACCTATATCGTTTCCCTCAGGGCATGTCTATCAATTAAATTCACAAATAGCAGCAACACTTAAACGCACTGTACTGGTGACGATCCCTTAGCAAAACTGACTTCCACATAACAACAAAGCTAATGCTAGCTGAGCTAATGCTAGCTGAGCTCCTGCTGCGGTAAAAAGTCCACAAAAAGCATTTTGAAAAACAGTTAAACACATCCGCACAACTACTCTTTATTTAGTTGGCCTCTAAAAGCAGTGATGAACTCCTCCTGGCCCTGCTCTAACTGGCTTTGTTTGAGAGCATCGTGAACTAGCAGCTAGCTGGGCATTATGGAAAAATGCCACATAATGACGCAGACAAGAACCTAGAGAAAAGACTGAACCACAAACGACGCATTTCACGCAGTTTAGGAAACAGCGTTTCCTGTAGGAGAGAATTTCTCCTTAGCACTGACTTCGGTCTTTATAACTTAAAGGAGAAGTTTGTTTTTTTGCACTTTAAGCCTTAAAACAAGGATTTTTACAATTACATACAATGTTCTATATCACTTTTATGACAAATGATGCAGTGTTGAGAGCCGGGGCTCGTTGTCGATGTCACCGTCAGCGTCCACAATGGATTCAAAGGGGTATTTCCAGAATCCTTCAAAAACACAAACGCTCTTTTTCAAAAACAACAAACTCATCGAGTGGTCAGTAGTGTCATTGAGTTTTATTTATCTTTTATCTTTTATTTTGTTTATCTTTTTATAAAGTCCACTGAGTTGTGTAGACATGGCCTAGACGTTCAAATATCCATCCGCTGCTGGAAACCAGCGGATGGATTTTGGAAAGTTGGTAGTTTTCTGTTGATCGGTAGCGGTGTTGTGCAAAAACAACGCTAGCCTGATTTTACACTTTTAGCAAAATGGATATGGAAGTTTGTTATTCTAGGTTTCAAACCATCAGCACACAATACTGACCACTCAATGAGTCTGTCGTCATTGAAAATGGGCGTTTATTGTGTTTTTTGAATCCATTGTAGAAGCTAGCTGTGACGTCAGCAATGAGCTCCAGCTCTCAGCACTGCACCGTTCGTCATAAAAGTGAAGTACAAAATTGTATATGATCGGAAAAATCTTTATTAAAAGGCTTAATGTGCAAAAAAAAATGGACTTCTCCTCAAAGGTGTTTAAGATGCACCAAAAAGATTTGTACACTTAATGAAAGGGACACATCCTAAAAATATCATATTGACTCTTCGAAGTCATTTAACCTAAAATAAAACGTGAAAACTCCCAAAGAGGCTGAAAACTTTTTATAGGTCATGTACAGTATGTTCTAGTTCACGCAAGCACGGCCCTCTAACAGCTCCGCAGGTTTTCTCACTCACTCGTGCAAAGCAGCACACCGAAATTTGGCCAATGAGGAAGAACAGACTCGGTAACCCTCCTCAGTGATTGTTTCATTGCTGTTATATCCTCTTCACCTGGCATTCTGCTTTCTGTCAACAGCTGGAAGAGGCACATGTGGCCACATGGAGATTTTAATGTGCTGAATGAGTGTCAAGCCTGTGGTGTTGGAGGTCTCTGCAAGTGCGTATAGAACTGGGGTTACAATGATAACCATCGTTTGGCCATTTAAAAACAGAACATTTAGACGCCTGTGACATCCTTTCGTTTCCATTAGAGACAATGTAATCTATAGAGAGGAGAATAGTAACGCATCATTTCCTTTAGTGAATATATTCAGTGTTCAGAAGTTGTTTCAGTCACACCATAATTTATTTTTAACAAATGAGTTTTTGCAAACTTTTTTTTAATTTCTGCTCTTTTCTCCAGCTGTTTGAATTCTTAAGCCTTTTATTTATTTTGTACGTTTGTATTTTCTCCTAATCTTTAAATGTTAAGGATTATACATTGTTTATACAGAAGCCGAGAGCGGCCATGCTCGTAATGACATTTTTAATGCTTTTATCTTCAGATCACAAGATGATTACAGCTTTATCTTGTGATAACTAAGCTTGTTTTTCTTGTGATAACGGCTACATTTATGTCCTTGTCTCGAGAAAACAAAGCAGATTGCTCCGGATAACAAAATAATTTATGTAACAAGTTAATTATGGGGACCTCAAGTGAGAGCATCCGGTTCATTCTTTCACTTCTGATTTAAGTGCGCTGGCCTTTGAAGTTGCTGCAAGCCAATCCTCTCCTTTAACAACAAAGACGACTGATGTGAATCTCATTTCCAGAAGGGAGACACACTCCAGTTTCTTCCTACCAGCGTGACTGATCGCTGCTCCCATACTTGTTCTTTCCTCAGTGCTCAAATTTATTTTGTTCTTCATCGAAAGAACTTAGATTTTAATGTTTTGATCACTTGTTCACTGCAGTAGTTGGTAGTTGTTTTATACAGAGCTCGGGAGATGGCATGGATTTGTTTTTTTGTTTTTTTATTATTTTTTTTAAATGCTGCATTTTTTTCTTTGTTTCTTTTTTTTTTCTAAATCAGACACGTCTTTTATAAATTGCACGCGCCCATTCCAGTTTCCCGTGCCCCTTTAATTAAAATGTGCACGTGATTTTTTTTAAACGCACACACATTTTGTATGTCGCGTGCACCTTTAATAAACCGCACATGCATTTTATAAATCGGACGTGTGTATTCCCGTTTTGCGCACCCATTTAATTAAAAGGCTCATATGACTCATAAAACTTGCTCGCAAAAAACAGAAAATGCACCTGCTTCAAAAAAAAATTCAGCACATCTGCGTCACCTCCCGTGCTCCATAGTTTTATCATCATGTTTATCATAACAATTCTACGGGGAGTTCTTCCCCAGAGGTGACACAGATGTGTTTATTATTTTAAAAACACATGCGTTTTCTATTTTGCGCGCCCATTTTATAATCGCACGTGCGTTTTACAAATGGAACCTGCATTTTATAGATTGCACGCGCATTTTTTTGTATTTCGCGCAATCGTTTTATAAAAACGTGTGCTCATTTTGTATTTCGCGCGCACATTTAATAAATTGCACGCGCATTTTATAAATTGCACGCCCGTTTTACTCCTATATCGCGCGCCCGTTTTATTAAAACGCACTTGCAATTTGTAAAACGCTCATGCTATTCCTGAAACGGGTGCGCAGAATACAAAACGTGTGTGTTTTTAAAAGATAAACACATCCATGCACCTCGCGGGCTCCCTACAATTCAGTGTTAACTACTTTTATCACTACACCTCTTTTGGAAAAGCCCACGGCTGCCTTCAACACTAAGGCAGCAGACATTGTCAGTCACCGGAGGAACCTTCTCATCATTGCAATGTCTCCCGGTGTTGCCCTGTTTTTGAACAGATGTGCTCAAATCAATAAATTTTCTTTCATCCTTTTTTTTAAGTGGCAAAATAATCAGCATATCAGTGACAGTTACTATATCTGGTCGCCCTCGCCTCCTCGCAACATCCTTTGACTGAACATTTCAAATGTTTGTAGTTGTAGAGCATCAGTTGTAGTATTTGCAGTCAATATCGTACCTGTTATGTGTATATGTGAATGAAACACAGTACATTGCCGTGTTGACTCGGTGAGACACAGCAGTTTGTAATTGGGTTGAATGTTGTTTGCACTTACCGAGAGGACCTGAAGATGAACTAGTGATAGAGGCCAAATAAACATTCATCGCGTTATCTTCGTTTCTGCTCACACAGGCTGATATTTAGGCGGCGTTTATGTTAGGATTATCGAGTGTGTGTGTCGGTGAAGTCAATCACAGTCATTGTAGTGTTTGCTGTAGTCTCTCTGTGGCTGACATCTTAGGACTCTTCAACAAACAGATTTTTTCTCGAACTTCGGAAGCCGTTTCTTCAGTTGGTCGGTACGTTTCTGTGTGTGTTTGTGTGTAAGAGACGACACATCAATGTTCGACTTTGTAAAAATAGAAATCAGCTCATTCTCATGATGTGCAGTGGCCAGGTGTAATCAGTTTGCTGTTGTTCATCAGATGGAGACCATAGCAGCAATATTTTGTACAGTCTAGCTTTTTAAGTTCATTTTTATTGCCTTATTGAGAAATTTTACATGTAGGCCTATTGTTTATATTTTTTTTTTTTTCACTCGTGCTGTTGTATTTATTTTTCTTTCTCATAGTTGTGCTCCCGAGAATGTGTACATAAAAATTATAAATACATATATAAAGATATACAAATATATTTTCCATTTGAATCGGAGAATATTATTTTTATTTGTTTTTATTTTTGCTGCTGGGCAAGAAATGATTGCAATCTACATAACTGACTGTACCATATTCCTCAGTGTGTTTATCGAGATGCAGCTGCTGTATATTTACGGTCTGTAAACCACAGCAGTTTCTTTGTAAGATATCCAAAATTCAGAGATTTGTGGGTTTTACTGTACATGCAAATCAATAGGGATTCTTCCAACTGTTCAGCTGTGTCGTGTATGTGTTTTCAAATCGCTGTGTGCCCTCATCCAATAGGGAGAGTCCTTTACAGAGACATAGCATGATTTCAAAAATGAATATGCATATCAGAAATGTGTATTTATGTATATCTGTGTATATTCATCTATTTATACGTGAGGATAAATAGATGGCTGTATGTGTGTGTGTTTGGACTCAATCAGAATGAATACAAAATAAAGCAGCTCTATGAATTGTTGTCCATGGAGATGGTGTTCATATATATTTTTGACGATTCCATGTTTAAATCATCAGACATCCACTCTTAAATAGAAATGTGCCATTTGCACCAGTGCCCTCGGATTTGGGATACAGGTTTTGTTTTGTTTTGTTTTGTTTTTTTAAATCTGAAGATAAACTTATTTCCCTCTCACAGGGCCAGAAACCTTCAGACGACCAGTTGAACTGTACCAGTAAAGGTTGATCTCTGCCTTGAGAACAAACGCTAATCAGACAAGGAGACCACCAGAAGAGTAATCAGTGTACAAATACATGTGCAGTACTGACAAACAATTACCTCGTTAAGAGTCAACGCCAAAGTCCTTTCACTTATGTAACAGTGACAAGAACCTGCCAATAGGACAGTTTTGTGTTCTGATATGCATTTCAACTGGACCCACCGGAAGACAACGAGGTGACGGTAGAATATAGTGGAGCACAAGTGGACAATAACATACATACTCCATAACCAGCTTCATTAACTGTGATATTGCACAGGTAGGACCAATAAATACATAATATTGAGTAGAGTAGTTTTTATTTTCATGTACTTTTTTCTGAGATTGGATTATGTTTATACACCCCCGAGTAAA
>JAQLOL010000020.1:23651762-23665868 GCA_029783665.1 Naso thynnoides
TGCCATATAAATAAAGTTTATTGTTATTATTATTATTATTATTATTATTATTATTATTATTATTAAGTATTCAAATCATTCACTGAAATAAAAGTAAGCCCACTAGTACAGAGTAAACCTATAATAATAATAATTATAGCCTATGTTTAATAATAGGCCTATCATTAAAATAGGCTAACAGTTTATTTTGATAGTCCCTCTGCTATTAATGTGCATGTCAGCAGTGCGTCAGTGCTTTCAGCTGACTGCCGGCTGACTATAAGCTGCATTTCAAGTGGGCTACAGATTAGAGAAAGGTCCGTCAGAGAATCAAACCGCTTCACTTGAGTACAAGACACGCCCCCTGATGTCTTTCCCAAACTTTAACCAAACTATGTCCTTTTTAGAACAATATGTATCAGTGTATGCAAAAAAAACGGGGTGAGTAATGGAGTCCGTCAGGGTGGGTTACTGTCACCTTGCCTTTTTAATGTTCATATGGATGACCTGTCAGACCAGCTGAGAAGATGTAAAACAGGATGTGTGGTAGGAAATACTGTTGTGAATCATCTCACGCATGCTGATGATTTGGCAATCATCTCTCCTTCAAGTGCTGGGTTTCAGGAGCTGCTCGGCATATGTTCACAATATGGGGTAGAATTTAATGTTAGGTATAACGCCAAAAAGAGCTCTGTTGTGGTTTGTCCACCTAAAGGTGTCAAGGAACTGATGTTGCCATTATTTTTATTTGTCAGGGACAGTGTTGCCCTTAATGTTGAGTATTTGGGACACATCACCACTGATGATTTGACTGATGATGTATCTTGTACACACAAGCCAATGTGCAAAGACGGAAATTTTTCTGGTGTTCAGATGATGTCAAGATTAATCTCTCCAGGGCTTACTGGCCTACCTCTTTATACTGCCCCCCCCTGTGGGTTAGGTTCAAAAAGGCAACTTTTCGCAAAATTCGGGTTGCCTGTAATGGTTGCCTGCGAATTTGGATGGGGAAACCCAGGTGGTGCAGCGCAAGTGAGTTATTCTGTCAAGTGCGAGTAAATTCATTTCGTGCTCTGCTGCGGAAATTGATGCACAAATTCATCTGTCGGCTGAATGACACAGAATATTCTGTTTTTATTGCTGTTGTCCAATCCTGGTCTCAGTGCTGTGAGATACCAGTCGGCCATGTGGAAGCACTGGTATGACTGCCTCTTTTAAATGTGTGTGTGTGTGTGTGTGTTTGATTGTCTTTTTGTTTGTTTGTTTTTAAATGGACCCGGAGTCTAATAATAACAATTATGTCCTCCGCTGTTTCTCACTTAGCATGTCTACAGATACTGAATAACGAGTGCCTACTAACTGTCTGTTAGTAGTTTACAGACTTTGCATTGTTTTCAACTGTGAACACGTCTGCAAATTGCGTAATGACTCACGCCTACTAATAGTCTGTTAATAGGTCATGGGCTTTCTACTGTTCTCAGCTGTTTTTCACTTTAGTTACAGTCCTAACACTTGTCTACAAATGCACAATGCTGCATGCCTACTAATAGTCTGTTAATAGGTTATAACTTTCTACTGTTCTCAGCTGTTTTTCACTTTAGTTACAGTCCTAACACTTGTCTACAAATGCACAATGATGCATGCCTACTAATAGTCTGTTAATAGGTTATAGGCTTTCTGCTGTTCTCAGCTGTTTTTCACTTTAGTTACAGTCCACTTGTCTACAAATAAATAATGACGAATGCCTGAATGAGAGCATTTGACTTTAATTCTATTTTGAAAGCCCTTGTTCATTTTTAAACCTGTAAACATATATTAGCTATTTATTACTTACTGGTTTTAGTGTCGGTGAAGCCTGCAGGCAGGTGAATTCCATCCCTGAAGAGAAACTACGTCATCAGCAGGCCCCACCTGTAGATATTTTAAAAGCACCCACCCACTCCAAGTTGACCAATCAGCAGCGAGCATGAGGCAGACAGGTCGTTCCTTCACCTGATTTATTCACGGAGCTTTAGGAGGACCAAACATAACCTGCTGGCAGACCGTGGTGGAATCTGCTTCTCATGCTTTGTCACATCTGGATTAAACTTCTGATTTACTGAAACATCTGCACCGTTCGTGATGGCGAAGCGACCAGCGCGAACCAAGATTCAGCTCCCAACCTGTTACTATGAAGGATACCTGGAGAAGAGGTCGTTCAAAGATAAGGTAGACTACCAGAGAAACACAGAGAGAGTTACTTCTTTATGTGCAAAGTCAGGGACAGACTGTTTTGTCTTTGGCAGCAGATGGAATGGATGAGAGGAAGCTGATTAAAATGACTGGTTTTGTTCTTGGATTAAAAAAAAAATCTGTGGATTTTTACTCATTTTATCACAGAAATAGTTTTTAAACTTGATCCACCGACAAACCACGTCTAGAAGGTCAGGATGTGAAGCTTGAGCGATAAAATGGAGATTTCTTTGGTCAAAGACTGTTTGGCTTTATTATTCTATGTGCAGTTTGTGATCATTTTTAGATTATTTGAACTTCGAGCATTTATCGGTTGTGTAAAATGTCAGCAAATCGTGAAACATGCGGCAGACGTATTCAGACTGTCTGACCGATCCAAAAACAAAACAAATCAAAAAACAAACAAACAAAAAAAAAATCGATATTTAAAGTCACAAAAGACGCAGACGCCTGAAGCTCCTCCAGGTTCGTATTACAGGTGTTACAGGTGTGCTTAATACACACGAGTCTCATGACTAATTATCAATCTCTTCCTACTTTTTCTTTGTTTCTCTCGATTCTCTCAAAGTGCATCAATAGTCTATAAGTTATACAAAGTGAGAATGATACAAAGATATAACAATATTATTATAAAAAATATGTCAAAAATACCAGCAACAGTTGTATATCTGAAAATAAACAGTGTAACAATAAATACAAAGTCACATTTACCAGAAACACCAAGAAGCCTTTCAAAATAAAATACTCATTACATCATTTAATCAACTAACTAATAGGCCTATATGGCAGACAAACTTTCTTGGAAGATATTTAGCTTACTGTCATATTTGACAAAAAAAAAAAAGCAGCAAATGCTTATTTTTGCAAGAATGACTTAATTAATTGATTATCAGCTGATTATTACGATAGCTGCTTCTGATTTTATCTGTTTGAATAGTTGATTAATCGTTTTCAGCAGTGAAAGAATGCTTATGTGTGATGTTGTTGATGGCTGCGTGTGTGTGTGTGTGTGTGTGTGTGTGTGTGTGTGTGTGTGTGTGTGTGTGTGTGTGTAAGAGGTAAAAGTAACTGGCATCTCAGCAGCTTCCTTGAACACTCCCGTCATCTTTGCTGTTTGATGAATACGTGGTCTTCTTGTGCTCTACATCGGCTGATGACCTTCATAACTCTCATTTTTTTCATTAATTTACTCACACCAGCCTGTGCTTAAAACTTAATGACATGCTTCTCACTTTATTAATCATTATGTAAGACCGTGTGGTGGTCTTGCGGTTGTGTAAAGTCATGTAAGGTGTTTCCGTTGGCATAGTAACCTGTCTGTCTTTTTTTTTTTTTTTTTTAATTATTGCTTCCCCTAACTCGTGTGGACTTTGACTTGAGTTTTCGCAGCAGCCTCTGCGCTGCTCCAACTGGTCCGACTGCTTCACAGCTCACTGTGCCACAAATATTAGTGGAGCAGAGGCGGGCAGAAAACTTAGAGAGGAGAACTGGCCGGGCAGGCTTTGCAGATAATCACCCTTGTGTGCTACTCTGCCTCTTTGATAAGAAAAAACTAAATACATTCCAAGGAGAGCAATGAGGAAGAGCAGAGGGGAACTTTTACACAAGTACGGCGTCTTGGTTACATCACAGGCTTATGTGTGTCTAGTTTAGAGGCTCCTTCAAATGGAGGCTTCTCCGTTTACAGTAAAGTGGCCTGATCATTTATTATACAAGTTATTTTGGATTCAGATAATGTGCGTAATGCACAGCGCTGACTGCGGCTTAGTGATCAGGAACTCTGATTCATGCAACGCTCACAACTTAAGCATCTCCACTTTTCGTTAATCCGCTGACACACTTACCTTGATTCTCTTCCAATTGTTTTCCTAAACGTTGCTATTAATATCACACACGAGTTTCTGTTGTTGTGACAAATGCTTGACTCATTAAGTCCAATCCAAAAAATGTCACCTGACTGACGCTGCCCTCTAAACAAGCATTTATTTTCCTCCTTTTCTCTTTGTGACCTTTAACACAATTAGAAGTCTGTCTTCTTTTATTTCCCATGATTTTACCCCCCCCCCCATGTTTGTGTGTGCAGACGTCTCGGAAACTGTGGACGTCTCTGTGTGGAAACATGCTGTTCTTCTTCAATGAAAAGAGAGACACTGATGTAAGTAATCACAGGGATTTGGGTTCATATAAGAGACATGTGAGGAAATAATGCTTGGGAATTGCATGTAAATTCATGTGTGTGTGTGTGTGTGTGTGTGTGTGTTTCTCCAGTACGTAGAGAAACTGGATCTCAGTGGATTGATCTCAGTAACAGACGACTACAGCCAGGATCGAAACTTGGACGCAGCCAGACTCAACCTGCAGATGAAGGATGGAAACGTCAAATTCACTGTGAGGAAATAGATAATACGGAAATCATCAAGAGAATTACTATATATGCATATATTTTATGATCTGAGTTCTCTCTGGTACTCAAGTTTAAAATAAATAAAAATTGAATGTTCTGACACAGTTTTTTCCTCCCTGATACCGATTCCGATACCCAAACTTGCGTAGCAGCTGATATTTTTAGAGGAAAATAACGATTCCTTTAAGGTGATTCTGTCACAAGATTCAATATATGGCGTAAAGTCTAGATGTCAGTGTGCTCGACGAATATCAAAATTGGCTCCCCAAGGTTACATGGCTCTGTGTCGAAGGGGAGCTGTTTGAAATTTCCATTCACTTGAATGGAAAAGCTACAAGCTAAAACAAATGCGCTTAAAATTAAAAGTTTCAAACACAGCATGATATTTATACATTAGATAACCTGCGGATCAAGTTGGTCTGGTTCTGTTTGTTATTTCAGTGCTTAGTTTTTATGTCATTATCATTTTTAAACAAAAATTGATCCAGTCTCTCAGACAGAAGTCTTTTGAAATTGATGCACACTAGCTAATACAAACACTTTTTGAGAAAAAAACAAAACAAAACACAACCATTCCAAAGACAATAAATATATTTAAACATCTGGTGTTGAACAGACTCATTGAATTATACTTATGGTTTATTTCACAATATTTGTAAGTGCAATTCAAGTGAATGGGGAGGAAAATTGCAAACAGCTCCCCTTCGTCACAGAGCCATGTGACCGTGATGAGTCCATTTTAATATTCGTTGAACACGCTGTCAACTAGACTTCACGCCATACATTGAATCTTGTGACAAAATCACTTTCAAACATAAGCTTGAATCACAATTTAATGGGCTTAAAATAAAAAGAAAAATTAAAAAGTAATGCAGCAGCAACTTGAAAACTAGAATCAAATTCCCTACACATCACCTTTTTACAGGTGGGTGGACTTTCCACTAAAATATTATCAAATGTGGACATTTTGTCCGCTCCGTCAAATCTCTCTGTTCTTCTTCGCTGCTCTTAAGAATCGTAGTTTACAGTGACAGTGCAACACAACCTCCCGTGTGCTGTTTTAGAGCAGCAAAGAAGAATTGATTTCAGGTATGATGTCAGTCAGAGCTAACTAAGCTAACTGTCAAGGAGCCGATGAGCGGCTAATAATTCACTGATATTGGATCAGTGCCCAGACTGGTGTACTCACCAATACCGATAGCAGCATATCTGCCAATAACGGAGGCGTTTTGCGATACTGGTTGTGATATCGGAACAACTCTGAAATCATCCTCTTATATTTCAGAGAAGAGTTCATTTGCAAAAAGAAATAAAAGCCATTTTAAAAATGAATTGAAAACTCATTTTCACTGACACGGCTTGGAGTGCACACACACAAACAAAAAATATAATTTAGTACAATAAAAATTTTGCTAAGCTCAATAAACAAATGTATATCTATAAATACAAAACAATAAATTAATTAAAATAGCCTATAATAAAAATACATAATTTTGAAAAAATACAAACAGAAATATCTGTTTTTGCAAAGAACTCTTCCTCTGTTTCATCAGTATTTTTTGGCTTTTGTGCCTTTATTTTTAGATAGGACAGCTGCAGAGTGGACAGGAAATGGAGGAGAGAGCAAGAGGGAATGACAGGCAACATAAGACCTCGGGGTGGAATCGAACCTGGGCCGCTGCTGAACCAGGGCGCCTCAGAATAATATATCTTTATCTCAGTTTTCTCCTCTCTCGTGTCTCTACAGGTTCCCAACGCAGAGGCTCGAGAGCTGTGGAAGGGCTACATTCACTCTGTTGTGAAGGTTTGTGGTAATTTACATGTAACCTAATTATAAAGAGTGTTTTTATCTTAAAATAGTTTCAAGAGATTGATGTTCAGACGAATTTAACAACAGGTCAAACGGAGATAACTGCATGCATGATTTGCGGCGATAATTTCAAACAGAAACTGTCTCCCTGCAGCTGTCGGTGCCTGCCTCCCTCAACCTGCTGCCGGGACAGATCCACATGCTGAGAGAGGCGATCGAAATGGAAAATGAAAGATTAAAAACTGTCCCAACACCTGCAGTTACCAGCTCCAGCCCTGACATCAGCCTCCAGTCAGAGATGCCAGCGTGAGTACGAGCAAGACTCGACACTCAGGGTCAAAGGATGATGATTTACGACTGAAATGGATATTTGAGAAATGCAAAACGTTTTTCTAAATCTTTCTATTTAAGCATCACTGGATAAAAATAACAGGGCTGTGCAGAGAAATCTTTAAATTAGATTTTTGGATAAACTAAACACAACATGCTCCTTTATCGGCCCAGAAATGTGAACAAAAACCATAAAATTTCCAAACAACTTTTGCAGATTACGTGCTTATTTTTTTCCTTTTGTTGCAGCATCCTCTGGCAAAGACAAACTCTGCATGTCTGGGAGCTTTGCCTTTTAATAACCCACCAAAGTTCGTTTTAAATGAATGACGGCAGGTTTTGTGTGTTTTCTGGCCTCCTGCAGTTGTTACTACGATGTGTCCCGTCTGGAGGCAACGCTGCTGCTCGAGAGAGAAGCCGAACGAGGAAACCTGCTGCTGAGGCCTCGGAAAGACGAAAACTCTTTCGCTGTCACCACCAGACAGGACCTTGACAGGTATGCACACTCACACACCCACACAACACGAGGTTGCACAACGTTTGTTTTTTTCAGGTTTCACACATAGAACTGGAATAAAAAGAGCAATATGTATGTTTCAAATAAACATGAAAAGCCAGCAAATAAATGTGGGCATTGTACACTGCAGCAATACGATAGTGATGATAACATGGTCGACATGTTCGCAAAGTTTAACATCAGTGAAACACTTTGACTGACCCCGGCTGTCATGTCAGAGATGCTTTTGGTTTGTGGACCAGCAAGGCCCTTCAGATCGTCCCGCTCTTCATTTTTAGTTGTTTCATGAAGTAGAACAGAAACATTTGGTGATGCTGCTTTCAGCCATTAGGCTGTGAAACGTGAGAACAGCCTGCTGGAGGATCTGCGAGGAAAATACTGATACTTTCAAACATAAACTTAAAAATCAGGGATTCACTGAAATGAAAATTTGTGGCTGAAATCGAAACCGAATGTGTCTTTTTGCAGTTTTTTTTTTTAATTAACTTGCCAATTTTCACTGTTACACACGTTAAATAAATGTGTGTTGGTCATGCTTTTTAAAGGAAAAAAAAATCACAAAATTACACCTTTTTGCTTTTGCACCGTCAGTGACAAACTTTTCTCCTTTTCAGAGACGTCAGTCATGAATGGTGATGTTACTTTATTTCAGGAAAATAAGGATTTTTAAGTTAATCAAGCATGCAACATTTAAGTTAACATTACATACTGAACAGTTAATGCAAAAATCGTTTTCGTCTATTTCGTCTCTACTTATTCTTTTAGTAGCTTTTGTGCTTTTTTGCTGTTTTAACTAGATTTTGTTGCTTGTGTTTAAATTCATATATGTTTATTTTTTATTAGTAGACTTTATTATTGTAGACTGTTCTCATTTTTTTTTTGCTGTATTTTATTATTGTTAAGTCTTTTTTACCATTATTTTATTGATTGTTTTATCTTACTTATATATTTATTTTATCTTTAACCACTTATATTTTATCGCTCAGTGTGCATTAGTCTCTGTATTTCCTGTGTTGTAGTTTTCTTTGTTTTTTTCAAACTGTAAAGCACTTTGAACTGTGTTTGATTTGCTTAAAAGGTTCTGTACAAATAACATTTGATCGATTGAGAGCAGCACCTTAATCTGGGATGTTTTGGCAGAAAAATCAGTCCCAGTTAACCTAAAAATTCAAAGAACTGGACCGCAGTGCTCCGTTCAGACTAGCAAAGGACAAATTTTAACACCTTGCATCTGTCTTCTCTTTGCAAATATGATGTTGCTGCCCGTCGTTCTTTGTGTTTTACGTTCCCCCCTCTCTTTTTCTCCTGCAGCCCTGTTTTCAAACACTACCTTGTGACCCGTAAAGACGGCGGGGGCTTCATCATTGACGTGGACAATCCTGTGAGTATTAAAAAAAATCTGGTTTATATTAACATACAACAAGTGAGATACGGTAAGAAAGAGTCGGTTGCATTTGATGGGTGGAGTTTTTATTGTTCAGGTGAGAGGGGAGATGAAGTCCAGATTAATATTAGCACATGACCTCCTGAAAAAGCAGAGAGTGAATACCGGTAAACACTCAGACGGCCATAAAAAAAAAAGGTCATATCATGTCAGTTCAGCTGTTCGATGTCATCCACAGTCATAATTCTTCTGCACTTGTGTTCATTGGGTGTGTTGGATTGATTTTTTTATTGCTCTTACGGTTTTAAAGGAAGTTGTTGTGTGTGCAGGTCCCCTGTGCCACGCTGTATGATGTGATCAACTATTTAGTGGAAGAAACGGACGGAGTTTTAATTCCTCTTATCATGGAGGAGACGTATGAGAAAAGAATCTGTACGTACAAAACATTTCATCACCGCACTTTCCTCTCAGTTTATTTTTCTCTCTTTCCTTCTGTTTGCTCTCTTCCTTAATACTTAAGTAGCATCAGCTTTTAAACACCAATTTCTTGACTTTTTTCCCAAAGGTATGCATGACTAACTGAAGAGGCTTTTTTTTTTAACAGCTTTCATTCAATCTGATCATGAAAATGGAGAGAAAAGTGTTCAGCAAGCCAAGACAATCCTCGTCCCACCGAGTGCCCCCCCTAAGCTAGGTACAGTGTTCACAAATACAAAAACACGCTCGCATGAAGTCATACAAGTTCAGCAACAAAAAGCTCCATGCACTGCCAGCCACACCTGTTTGCTGTCTCTGTGACGCATGCAGGTATCTGGAAATTCCACCTTTGAAGCTGTGTGGTTTTGTCCGAATGTTTCCAAATCACAGTGACCTTGAGATGACTTTAAAGTTATATATTTTTTGCATTATGACGCAAATTAAATAAACAAGGGCACCCTAAACAAATATGTTAAATAACGAAACCCTTTATTTGCACTTTTTGGAAAAGCTACGTATCTTAAGTGGGAGGTTTCTATACTTTGTAGCAGCAGATGTGCATAACTGTTGCTTCAAATTTATGAGAATATCGATCAAAGATTTTCAAACAACTGCGGTGAAGCTGAAGTTTTTCTGTGGAGGTGTGAGTGCTCCACCCCCCCCAGCCACTCACTGTTTGCTTGTTTTAGAGCCTCCGTGCAGCGGGTGGAAATTCCTCTGCAGAGTTTTGTTTTGCTTTGGACTTTGTACCTCAAGCAAATATTAACAAAACTAAAACTGAACAGCAGTGGCTCAAAAACGCCTTGAAAACGATGAAACGTCTGCTTGAGACCCTTCTCACTTGTTGCATTTGAGCATTTTGTCCGCTGAACAAAAGAGTGACCTTTTTGTGATTTACTAAAGTTATTCAATTTTTATTTTCTAGCAATTTACTTGAAATAAGCAGAGATGTCAGAAAAGTCTTTAAACTTGAACTGGGTTTGATGAAGCAGAAATATTTTCCGCTCTTCTTAACCATCTAGAGACTCTTCAGATCTGTCTTGGTTGAGACCCCAAATGTTGGGAAACACTGTTCGACCGTAATGCTTTTGGCTCTGTAGGCTTAAAGCTAAAGGCTAACATGCTAGTGTTTAGCCTGCTTGCATATTCACCATCTTAGCTCAGCCTGTTTGCGTGCCGCTGTTTGCTAATTAGCACTAGAGCTGGGCAATAAATCAATTTAAAACAAAATTTGGATAAATTTGTTTGGACAATGTTAAAAAAATGAAAATCCTGAAAACCCTTTAATTAGGGTAAATACGGTAGCCTGGGGCTCTCAGCTCTTATTTTTTTTATAAGTGAAGTTTGGTAAAATTTAGGCTGGTACTTTCTTAATCCCAAATTGGGGGATTCATCTTTGTTTGATAAAACCTTCATTTGAAAAGGTTACAGCTGCGTTTGCACTTTATTCCCAATAGGGAAATTCATGTTTGTTTGAAATAAAAACAACAAAATTTAAGTAATTCTTTTGTCTTGAATTTGAACTCAAAAATCAAATGTGGTACAAAAAATCTGAGATTTTATTATTTTTTTTAGACCACATTGCTCAGCCCTAATTAGCTCTAGACACAGTACAGGAAGAGTAGAAAATATAGCTGATTAGTTTTGCAGCTCTTTGGTGATAAACCAAAGTGTTCAACAGAGTGAAACTGTGTGTTTTTTAATCATTAGGTGATTAATCCATCCATCTAATTCGGTCAAAGGGCTTCATGTTTATCTTTATTTATCAGACATTTATTTGTATTGTTTATGTTCCTTTTCAAAACCTGCATTTAACCTGCTGTAGTTTGGACTTTACATGACTTCTCTCATTGGTAAAGTGACAGCAGGAGTTGTTTACTTTAGTAATTATATCCTTTAGTCTCTTAATGTTGTAATAATTTTAATTACATGTTTTGTGCCCCGGTAGCTCCAAGAATCCCGACTCCTGAACCAGCGCCTGCACTATATGTAGAAGAGCACATATATCTGAATGACAAGCGTGAGTCCAATCAATCAATCTGTCAATCATTCCTGCCATTTGCTCTTCTTCTACCCTGCAAACATAAACTGGTGTGACTTCATTTTTTCCATCGCTGTTGCTAACGAAAGTGTGTGTTCGAACAGTGTTGGAGAAAGAAGATAAGAAGGGAGATTCTCCAGCTGTTCCGCCACCAGGTTCGTCCCTCCCTCTGTCTCGACTTTAAATATCTGAAGTGATTTTGGGGTTTCCTTTGTCTCATTCATAACTTCTTTTTTCATTATTCTGAATAACTGTGTGTTTTGATCCTCCACAGCACCGGAGAGAAATGCTCCAAAGAAAGCTATAATGCCTCCGGTTGCTGCTCCCAGAAAATGGGGCTCTGCTATCAACGCCCCCTCCTTCTCCTCCTCCTCTGCACCCTCTTCCTCCTCTGCACTCTCTTCTTCCTCCTCCTCTATGTCCATCTCCTCCACAAACATCAAGGATCTGAGGATGAAACCCCACTCCGACAGTCTCGGGCAGAGTAAGTCCCCACTGCTTCACTGAGCCACCGTCCTCTGCTCCGTGTCATTTTATTTTTTTTTGTCATAATAAATTCTCATTGTCCGATTTTGCTTCAGTTCCTCTGGCAGCGCTGTCTGAGCTCAAACTCAAGCTGGAACAAAAGAACAAGAGTCCGGAGTGACCTCTCCTGGTGGGATCCTCGAACAGCACTCGTGACTCTCGGCACACGTCTGTCCCTGCAAGATGAAGCAACACACGGGAGCGGAGAGCGGTATCTTCCTCGTCTGCGCCGTGGCTCTGCTCCTCCTCATCAGCTGGCTGTCAGGAGCAAAGCCTCCCCGAAGATTAATGGACTCATTATTGATCACCCTCCTCAGACGCTCATTGGCAAATGAATCACTGTAACGAAGGTGTTTTGTCCTCGAGCTAATCTTGTACATTTTGCACATTTCCCATCCCCATACAACGGTGTACATTTTCCTAATTTGATTGTATTAGATTTTTTATATCAGTGTTGTTTTTAGGAACTTTTTTTAGTGTAATAGCTGTTGAATTGTACTGTATATATTTTACATAGCTGTATTTATTCTGACTTCAAATGTATGTGATGCTACGGAGGCCCTGAAGTCACAAAAGGTGATTTTTTTTTCTTGTGTGCTCATGTGGCAGCCTAGTATTTGTCTGTTTACAGCAATCACACAGATTCACCTGGCAAAATTATCTTGTGGAAGAGGAGAAAAAAATAAATAACCTTTCAGGACTTCAGGGGCTCTGTAGGATACGACCCTCAATCACCAAAAAAAAGGTTGGGATGCTGTTTGAAACATAGAACTGTTTGATAAATTTGCTAATCCTTTTTTGGCATTTCCGACATTGAAACAAGGTTTTCTGTTCAGCAAAATATGACTAAATCAGCTACAGAAAAGCAATTTAAGTAGGACAAAAGGGACCGAAGCACACCACACACATATTATTATTATTATTGTGCACACACAAAAGTGCTGAAATGTTGATCCGAACAATTGAAGGCTGGGCATTAATCAAGGTATTTCATTCCATTTTGTCCTGGCTACATATTTAACGTCCTTCCCATCATTTTTATTGTTCGTGGTAAATAAATATGTGATTATTCTGATTTGATGCCAGCAACCAAAGACTGGCGAAGATGTGAAGTACTCCAAAAACACCAGTTTGGATCTTGCCACAGGTAAACAAGTTCATTGGCAACGTGTAGGCTCACTTGTTTACAAGCAAGGATGAGGCGAGTTTCACCAATCTGTGAAACACATTGTTGTATAAAGGATGTTAATTCAAATGCTCAGAACACTTAAAAGAATTGTCAGAAAATGTTGATCATGTGATCACACTCTGTTTGTTACCAGATTTTACAAAGCATCCCAACTTATTTGGAATTGAGGTTGTATATCGTTCCCTGCTGAGTTGCTTGTGGTTTCTGTACCTGCAGTACGTGAATGTATCGAAGTTTTTCAGTGAAGTCGAACTCTTGTATGTGTCATGCAACAGTTAAAACATTTTATACCTCGTATTTTTTTGTGCTTTATTCCTCACTGAGGCAGAAATCCAAGACCAACGTGCTCTCACTCCTTTATTACCTCAACAACTGATACATTATAGTGGAAAAAATTAAACTATTTACAATTACTTGCGACATTATGTCAGCATGTGAAATAAAGTTAACATAAATTTCAGCTTGACGCTTCTTTAAAGCATTGCAGGCTACAGTTATTCAAGAGATGCACACAGAAGGAGCAACATGGCAAAGCAAGACCGGCACCGCGTGTAACAAACGACACGGATGCTACCCGGAGGTCGGGGCGGTGCACAAAAAAACAACTTCATCACATCAGGTGGGGACCGACCGATACCGATATTGGCCTATTGAAGATATATCTGTATGTGTTCTCTGATATGCACTGATATTAAAGGAGAAGTTCAGGTTTTTTGGCACATTAAGCCCCATACTTAGGATATTTATGATCATATGTGATGTTCAACGGCATTGTTCTGATAAGCTGGAGCTCATTGCTGACGTCACTGCTAGCTGAAAGCAACGGAAATGAACAGAGCGTTCAACAAACCGTTGAAAACACAGTAAACGCTCCTTTTAAAAGACGGGAAACTCACCGTATGTTCAGTGGTGTCCTCTCATGTACCGATGCTAAAACATAAAATTAAACAATGGCTTATAACGGCTTTTTGTCTCCTGAAGCAGCCGAAGGAGCTGTTTCTGTTTCATAAGCCAGTAACTTTAACTGCGACCCGCAGCTTCGAAAAACAAAATTTAACATTAATATGTTGCACAAAACAGCAATTTTGGCAAAACCAGGTCATATTTTACCGAAAAAAAATGTCCTCTGGTTTTCCCTCTGATGTCCTACGACTGCTCTGTCAGTCTGCAGCCTTTTATTTAGTCCCCAACAATGACCTGCAGCTGCAGCTTCGGTCT
>JAQLOL010000020.1:23697315-23712043 GCA_029783665.1 Naso thynnoides
TGCACAAGTGTTAAGCAGATAAGGAGAAGCAGTTTCTGCACTTCTTCACAAGCTTCTGGTGTGTTTTTGTAGACTGTCAAGGCCTCATAACTGGCTTTTAGAGGAAGGACACAGGAGAAAGAAAGCAGATTAATGGTTGTAAATGACACCTGATACGCTGACATGATATTTTTAAGATTATGCAGGCAGTTATTCTTCTTCAGGGATTCACAACATGTTTTCTATAGCTGCATGTCTGGCACTTCCTTGATCGTCTTTTGGAACATTTGAATACTATGTATGATGTCGAGCAGTGCTGAAGTATGTTGTTATTTTTTAATTTAACCTTAATTTACCTTTTAAGTTCCATTGGGATCAGGAAATCTCTTCAAGCAAGCCCTAAGATAGCAGCAAATCAATGTTTCAGACACATTCGTGCAAATATTAAGGCCGCAATTAGTTCACAAGTGATCAACAAAGACTCTGAGCATTTCCCTCTTGCAGCTAATGTGAGATTTTGTTGATTTCTCTGATTTATAACATTAGAAATTAAATTAACCTCTCAGATAAAACATACAGTTGAAGACATTGAGCCCCATTTTCCGACATTTTGATTGATTGAGAAATTAGTGGAGGATATTAATCCGAATTGAAAAAAAAAAAAGATTTTTGCACCCCTGGTGGTGATTTTACAGAGTTGAGTGAAGTGAAATCAGATCCTTGTTTTCTGAAAACCAAAATGGAAACGGTCGGCATGTTTTGTTTTCTTGGGTGTTTCCATTTGTCAGTGAACTTGTCACACAACACAGGCAGCAGGCAGAGATGTGCGCATAATTTTCCTTTAGGGCCACGGCTCCTGCTGAGACTTGCCTGTATATGTGTGTGTGTGTGTGTGTTTCTCAGTGTGTGCTTTCAAGTGTGCATCCACACTCAGCCAGACCTGTCTCATCAATAACGAGTAATTTGTCTGAGCAGCAGCGACAATCTCATTGGACAGGTCTTTGCTTTTCATTTTTGTTTCCCTGACGTCTTTTTTCGTGTTAAATGCTGTGACTGTTACCTATCCATTAGCTTAATTATACTCGTGGCAACAGGCTGGAAAATTGTACACACTTAGGGTATTTCTTCAGATAATTATAAGTCTCCTGTATATCAAAACAAAAGTAGTTCCATAATGCTGCCATTATGATAAAAGAATGTCTTGTTTTAGCCGTCCAGCATGGCAAAATATAACCTGCTGCTGAACTGGGGAGTGTTTTCCAGTGAATGTTTCACAACAGAGTCTGTGACACAAGGACTGTCAAAGGTGAACACCCTCCCACAACCGGTTTCCTGTTCAGGCTGCTGTGATGGAACAGTGCAGCCAGCTCACGTTCGACTGGCAGGAAAACAGGCGACAAGCCCATCAACCAGTCAGCCAGTGACTCAACCAGCGTCTCACCTGCAGACCAGTTAGTCGGCCACTCAGGTAAATCAGTTAGAGCCGCGGGAGGCCTCGCCCTTGCAGAAATCGCTGAAGCTTGAGCCTGTGCCATCACGGCTCACTCACTCCAGCTGTTCGACTGTTCACATGGCTTCTTGGATTTGGAGTTGTTATGACTCACAGTGATGACAGCAGCCTGCTTGTCTATGCACGTTCTACACGCTCTGCTTTGTACGCAGCACGCAGTCATAGTGAGAATCCAGAGGAGGGGAACGTAGATATGGTGGAGGCTCCTGAGCGAGCTATAAATATCCTCATGCTTCAAGTGGTTGGAGTGTCTGGAGATACTTGCTGCAGGGCTTCTTCAGCCTATTGTACTAGTTCATATGCAGCCTTTGAACCTGCGGTTGTTCACACTCTGTATCTTGATGAGTAAAAAAGCTCACCAGCTGCCGCAGTGGAGTTTTGCTCGGCATAAATCGTGCGTGGGAGAAATGCATTTTCACATTCACATTTGGACATAGAGACACGATTTTAGTTTCGCGTTTGTTTGTGCTCATTTCGTCCACGTTCGTCTTTCCTGACGCCGACTTTATAGTCGCTGTGATTAAATGTCACCTGAGAAACTAAAGGGAAACAAAAACGCTCTTATTGTATGCAGATACCGTCTAACAACGCCATTCATAAATTCTCCACCTCTTTTGTAATGTGTGATTGGGTAATATGGTCCGACGAAAGGATTTTAGTTGAGAGTTGTATAAACAGCTGTGTGTTTGAAGACTGATCCTTGGGCGGATATGCTGGCTTCACATGAATCAGCATCAATCTCCTATAAACAAGAGACATTACTGGATTTCACAGCAGTCTTTCCCAACGTATCCTTTGAGTCAGACGAGAACACACCTACTATAAAGGTGGTTTATTATTCGGTGACTCTCTGTCAGAGAAGCAAGAATTCAACCTGAAAGGAAGAACAGCAATACGTCTGTTAAAAAGGGCTTCATGTATAAACCTAAATACTTAATAAATCAACCAGTCTGTGGCTATTAATGCTAGTGTGGCATTAAAAATTGACTTTGGCAGTGACCAGGTAGGAGGTCAAACAGTGCATGGGAGGCTCCTTCCTGATTAATTAAGAGGAACAAAGCAAGCAGCAAAGGTGGAGGACAAAGGCACATAAATGTTGGATCTTAATCTGAAAATCCAAAGGGTACTAAAAAAGACAATTCGAGTGTTACTACGTGTCATGGTCCTTGGTCAGCTTCGGACACATAGGTGGTTGGCGATACGATACAAGAACGATATGGGCTCCTTCAGAGTGCTGAAATATACAAACAAATTACTAGAAATTGATATAGTAACTTTTTTTTTTGCCAAAAAAGAGGAAAAGAAAATGCCTATTTCTGTGCAGTGGTTGGAAAAGCTTGATTGACTGAATGACACAAATACTGAGTGCAAGGCCTCTATTCAATCTGTGCGGACCACGAACGTAGGCTGAAAATTTAACGTTTTTCGTTCTGCCGGTGCTTCCATGCCATGATAATGTTACAGTTAGGGCTGGGCGATATGGGCTGAAAATGATTTTGCAGTATTTTTAGGCTATATCTTGAAACATGATACACATCTCGTTGTTTTTTTTTTAATTCTTCTGAAAGGCACCCCATTAATGCTAGACCTGGGAGACAGAACCCATTATTACAATTTTTTCGACCAAATTCACTCTGTGATGTGACAACATTGTAGGGATGACTACTGGTGCTTTTGAAAAATATTAACACAGTTCTGTTTTTGATCAACAATAGCAATGTAGATATAATGACCAAGTGGGTAAAGGCAAGTACTAAAACAAGTAGAATTGTCTGGTAAGATAAATGACATCCCTTTAAGTAGGATTCACCAACAGAAAAAAAAAAAAACACCATTTAATCTGTATCAACGATATCCAGTATCTAAGACTATATGTAGTCTCACATCTCAGTACGATATGATATCTTTACATTGCCCAGCCCCACTTACAATTATTCACCTTTATAATCCATGTTATGTGGATGTGAAAAGCCCAGTTGTTCTTCATCAGACTAAAGAGATAATGTGAGATGCCATCTCAAGTAGACACAGGTCACATGACTCTAACTAGTGGTGAATACAAGACACTTATAATACATCACAATAACAAATTTTTGTTTACAGCAAATATATACAACTGGAAGACAGGTGACAAGATGAGAAGTCAAAAATAGACTGGTATGGTCCTTTTAATTATGATATAATTGTGTATATGGAAATCTTACAGCTGCACTAATCCATATATTTTACAGAACAAACATCAAATTGAAAGGTGCTGCTCCGGTGACGAACCCCCGGAGAAAAATAACTGAACTCTGCAGCATCCTCAGCTCTGTGGAGAGGTTATTAGTCTAACTGTTTGAACTAATTGTTGGTGGTTGGTGGCTGGTTAGCCTGCCTTCCACCGCAGAGTGACAGACAGAGATAACATTTAAAGCTGCAGTGGAGCATTTAGCAGCTAAAGAGCCACATTTTTCCCCTGTGGAGTCGGTGAGAACTTAAACGGATTTAGAGTAGACTAAATATTTAACTTTTGACAGGTGGCCAGACACTCGCTGTGTGTCATGTACGGCGCTGAAAAAGTAAACCAAAGCTGTTGTTTGTTCAGTGTGTTTTTCAGTTCAAACTGGAATTGGTGTGTTTAGTTTAAATGTTTATGGTTGATTTTGTTTAGAGTAAACTGAAAAACATTACACTGAGTTAAATATTTCATGTGGTCACTCAGATTTTTTTTAAAGGTTATATGGATGACATCTCATGTGGAACAGTATTGAAAAGACATTATCCACGGAGTTTTTAGAAAGGTGTGGAATAAAAGTATTGCCCCTCCCCCCCCAAATGATTGTATTATTTACCTCTGTCTAAGATGGTGAAAGGCTTGTGAAAGAATAATATAACGACATTGGTACCACATGGTATCTCTGTGAGTTTTCTGTTGTGTTCTTTTGAAGTTTAATGTTGACACATAACAAGTAGCATTGCTGTGTTTTTTGACCAACATGGGGGTGAAATACAAGTAAGTCAACATTTGATGGAGGCAGTCGGTGATTATTAATTGCAGCACTGTATCACCTCTGTAGTTTTAATGATCTTGTTGAAGACTGATATGGTACAGTGGAGACAAACTGTGTCTAAATATAAATGAAAAAAACTGATAAACAAAAAATAAATAATACAAAAGCTAAAAATATGTAAAAATAAATATGTAAGATTAATAGTAATAAAAGTAATAAGCAACAATCATATTTAATTAAAAAAAAACAAATAAAAAATTTGCCATTGCAATTAATTGCAGCTACATCACCCAAGAGGAAGGAAACTTTGTTTCTTACTATAAGAGAGGAAATTTGGCGTGATGCGTTCACGCAGTAGACCTGACTTTGAAATAGTTGCTGGTTAGTTTCAATCTGTGTCTCATTTCACTTTCTGAGGTTATTAATATGCCACGTAGGACTCGCTACTTGAACAGCAAACGTGCGTCGAGAGTGGGGAGGTGTAGTGCGACATCTAGTGGCAGAGTTGGCGGAAAATTGTCTATAGGACCTTTTAAGTTGGTCTTTCTTTTGTTTTATCAGTGAGTGTAAGGAGGCAATACTGTCAGTGTTGTTTAGCAATAATTTAATGGTAAATAATAAAAAATGCCCAACCAATATGGAATTTTTTTGGACCAATGCGGATACCAACATTAGGGAGCAAGAAAATTCTGATATCCAATATACCAGACGTTGATATCAAATACTTGTGACAAAGATATGTAATGGAGGCAGGATATCTTGTACTTAACTTTTCTATGTTCCAATTCCAGTGCACTCAGCAGTAAACACTTCACTTATTAGTTATTAAATAACAGACCGCCTTCTGCTAGATGATCTACGTCATTGCACCATTTTTAAATCACAAGTCCAAGCAATTTTTCAGCCTTAAAGATAAAGAACAGTTTTATTATTGGCGAATATCAGAGAGTAAGGCTGATATTGGGTGATAATATTGGCATACCGGGCCCTACAATGACTTATTGCCAATTGATAACGAAGTGGTGCAAAAACATTGTAACTCAGATAAAAGATGTTAAAATTCTCTTACTGTAGGATTTTGAGTTCTTATTCTGGTCAAACGTAAGTAAAAAAATGTAAACATTAAGTAATTTCACAGACTAAAGTTGACGGTCAGGAAAATAAATCAGTTCTCTGCAACTGTTGACTTCAAACCTGTGTAAAACCTCAGCTATGCCACCCCCCCCCCCCCATAGCCCGTCCACACGTGCCCATGTCAGCGTGTGAGTGTGACCGTGAATAAACAGAGGAAGAGAAAAGGGCGACAAGTGCTGCGCGCTCTGCTGTTGTTGTAGCCATACCTGCCTGTCTGCGCTGCATTGAAGTATCTGTCAAATGCTGTGAGAAACAACCTGCAGCCATAACCTACAGCCCCCATCCCCCACCCCCCCACACACCGCCTGAGGGGAAAAGTACGCAAGGCATCGGCACTGTGACAACAGATGAGCCGTCCCGTACATGCAGCAGCTCGTCTCGCTGTGTCAAGTAACAACAAGGTGGGCGCATGGCAGTTCGTTGCAAAATGCACATTCAAACAGGAGCTTGTTCAGAGGCACAGGGGAGTGAGCGCCTCGCTGTCTCTCGAGGAAATTTGGATGCTGTCATTTTGGTTTCTGTCAACAGGAGCAGATTCTGTGGTGTGTCGTTTCAAAGGGTGCATCTCTGTGAAACCTGCAGCAGTTTTTTTTCTCTCTCTGTGAGCCAAAATCTAAATAACAGTTGCAAAGCAGCTGTGTGGTGCGGCTGCTTTTGAGCAGCGTGCACGAGAAGGATAAGAGTATAATTTTTACCTTGCGAGTCTGACTCTTAAGTATGCTTTGTGTGTTATTCTGAGGAAAAGTTGTCTTGATGAATTTTGAATGAGGCCGCGCGGCTCAGTTAGTCAAAACAGAGAGAAACTCGCTAGAAAGAAAATGGTAGGTCTCAATCCAGCATGAATCCCAGGGTGGGGATGGGGCGCTAGCGCAGTAAATTGTTGTGATCTGCATGCATGCCCAAACCTGAACTGATCCCCCTCTGCTGTGTGAACCCCGCTGAGCCCAGAGGAAGCAGGTTCTTATCAGGGAGGAGGACAGGAAGACACAGAGTGGAGAAGGAAGAGAGAGTGGGGGCCGGTGGGCGACGGGGCACTCGGCAAAAATCAGCTTCCTCTGTGAAGTTAACAGTTATGACTTTTCCGAGGTGTGACTGCAAGTGGTGCTGGACTTCTCTGATGTAACGTCGAGGTTACATTTTTCCCTGTTTTGTAGACTGCATGCGTTTTTGATAAATATCCCCAAAAATAGCAAGGAAGACTTTGAGAATGCATTTACTTTCTGTGCCTTTGAAATTTTTGTCTCTTCCTACCTTAACTACATGTTTAAACTTAAGGCAGAGAGCAGAATATGCTTTTTATATTTAAAGACCTTTTCCTTTTCACGAGGAGAGTCACTCAGTTTTTAACGTCCTCTCTGGATTTAAAGGAAGCTTAAAGGGATAGGTCACCCAAAAGTGAAAATTCCGTCATGATCTACTCATGCCCATGCCAGTTGAAGGTTGGGTGAATTTTTTTAGTCCACAAAACGCTGCTGGTGTTTTGCAGGAGAAAGGGGTTGCAGTAATCTCACAGACAGTTGACATGAATGGTGACCAGGTTTCAAACAATTAAAAAAAAAACCTGTAAAATGCCTCCAAACAGCTTGTGCGAAGTCATCCAAGTGTCCTGAAGCCTCGACATGCTAAGTTGTTTTGAAAAACGCCACTGACGCCGTGTTTTTAGCCTCTCTGTTCGCTGTAGCCTGCAGCTCCTAAGACAGGAGTCACGTTCACGTATGTTTGCTCGCACAAACATACATGAACACCACACAACATCTGTGATGTTTTTTTAAAACAACTTGGCATGTTGGGGCTTCAGGACACCTGGATTTCTTTGGATGAGCGGCATGGAGGCATTTTATGGTTACATTATGATCCTTTTTTTTTTTTTTACGTTTGAAACTTGGTTACCGTTTGTTTTAATTGTTTGGGAGATTACCGCGGCGCCTTTATCCTGTGAAACTCCAGCAGTGTTTTGTGGACTAAAAGACTTTTAATCAGCATGAGGGTGACTAGATGATGACTGCATTTTCATTTTTGGCTGAACTATCCCTTTAAAGTCTTGGACAATGACTGGGTCATCTTGGGACAGAAAGCCCTTGTTACAAAGTTTGGGTACATTTTGGAGTTCAAGGTGTTTAATAGGCAGGAAGAGTCTAATGACAGATGTTGCGAGAGCTGCATCATGGGAGTTGCAGGATCCAGTGTTTTTGGACTACTGCTCTGACCTTTCTGGATTTTAGTAATCTTTTGTGAGTCCTCCATCTTTTTTTCCCTCACATGTGTCTTTATTAGGTTTTCAACACATAACATGCATCCAAAGCACAACATGTGACCCAGATTTACCCAGAGTCCTCCATCTTAATAAAAGTGTATGGTTGAATTGTTAAAGTTTCCCCTTTTTAAATGACCTACGAGGAACTCTTAGCTGGTTATGGAGCATCTAAATTTAATACTGATGCCTCACATGTTACCAAGCCTGCAAAAAAAACCCCATCAGTGAGGAGATTGGAGATTACTATCCTGTCTATTACAGTAACTTTGCCCAATCTGCTCAGTCAGCGGAAACACCACAAAACGCTTACGGCACTCAGACCAGAGGAGACGATTTGTTGTTTACAAGCGTGATCGATTTGTTCTTTTACTATCTGTGGTAGGAAGCAGGAGGATATTTTTCTGGAGATAATTTAAATATTTTTTGTGTTTATGGCCATACTAGTATTGTGCCAATACGTGGCATGTTAATTTCACGTACTTCCAAAACAAATGCTCACGCTAGACAAAATCTTTATGACTGTAAGCAGTACCGCTTTTGTCCTCATGCGATGCTGCAATCAACACAAAATTAAAGTTCCTTGGAGGGATTTTCGAGAGTTTTTTCTTCTCTGGTGAAAGATCTGAACCTGAGGTCTGTCTGTCATTCTTGCTTACAGTCAATTCATTGCGTACATGATAATGTTTAAATGCTGCACTAAGTAATAATTATCCATGAATGATAAAGCATACACCAGACGAAGGGGAAAAAATGAGTCGAAGGAGAGTTCATTTTAAAGCAAATATATTATCCATTTTATCCATATTTACATTATTTCAGATCTCAGCATTTAGTCTGTTTTTCTCTGTCATGGGTCTCTTTAATAATTTAATGCGTATCTTTCCTAGAGGTGGGCACGGAGATGATCTCCTCCAGCACTCCTCAGCAGTAGCCAGGCAGAATGGCTTCTGCTCCTCCTTCCATAGAGGACAACTGTGGCTCATTAGCGTTGCGCTGGAGGCTCACGCCAACATAAATACTCGCCACACAGGACATCCACATCAGACTGAACCGGGGCAGGCGGAGCTGCACTCTACTGGCCTGGTTAAACGTACGGACTCCCTTCAGAGGGTCTTTGAAAACAAAGATGACTTTTACCAGACCGGCACATGTGTGGGACAGCGACATCACCACAGTGTAACAGCGGCAACATCTGGACCGAGAGCTCGGACCATGTTCTGTCTCTGATCGGGTGCTTCGGTGGCAGAGCTGGACTGTGCAGCTCCTCCGCACTGAGACAAACCCGGACTCTGAGCCATGTCTCTCCTCTCAGCCCTGAGTCTCGTCTGTGGATTTGTGCTCCATGTTTCGTTCTGTGCACTCAACAGTCACTACTGTGTCCCAAGAAAGACTGTCCCCTACCAGAGTAAGTCACACCATCTCAACGCCTCCACACCAATGTGTCGTTTCTGGCATATTCTTGCTGTGCAGTAGTAGATTTACCCCTGAGCTGAGCCAGTAAAAAACAGAAATTGTAGTTTAGGAATATATTTGAATATATAAACCTCTGTAAAAGAACAAAAATTGCAACTTGAAAGCTGGGGTAGGCAGTTTATTTTTGGTGTGATCGGACAAAAATTCCATAACAACCTTTCAGCATATTGTAATTCTGCACCTCTACTTGGCTCTTTATTCAGACTTTAGAAAATGAAGACCATGACGGGCACTTTTCAGCCAATCACGAGCCATTTCAGAGAGTGCGTGCTCTTATTGACTCCTCTTCTTAGCGAAAGGTGATGTCGCTATGAGCTGATTGGGTGACGTGCCTCACGTTTTAAAACTGGCCTCTGGCAACTTGACAAGCTGAGTTGCAGGAGACACCGTCAGCCGGCTTGAGTTGGGCAAAGAAGGACAAGTTTACACTGCTGCACCTTTGGTGTAAACTGGCCTTAAAAGAGAGAGTGACAAAAAACGAAAAAAATGCGAGCTGGAGCAAAAGCAGGGAGGGGAGGGTGCAAGCCGCAGTCAGACAGAAAGCGATGAAAATGATAACCGCCACAAGATTATATACAAACTCAATATGAAAATGCAATGAGACACGATTTCACTTTGGGTGATGCGAATCTCGCGATACATGCAGTGCAATCACGAAGGCTGCATCCATTGCCTCATCACTCGAAGTTGAAAATGTTTAACTTTTCAGGTGACGTCACATGACTCTGTGCCGTGACAGCCAATCATTGAAATTCTTCTGACATTGTTGACGTCCTGACGCCATGAATGTTGTCAGACTTTGCCGAACATCGAATCAGACATGGCTGAGTGTGAATACCATGGAGCTCCCACTACACGACTTTGTGCACCACAGGATTATCTCCTGAACACAGACACGGCATCGTTAAGTTTCCAACGTTTCTGGGACTTCCACAACTGATACAGAGCAGATTATAATTATAACTATGTCGGCCATAGTTCACGATAGCAAATGCAAGCTCCCCTTCCTCCTGATGCTACTAGCTAACGTTTACTGTGGCAAAACCTGTGCGGCACAACTTAACAGGCTCTGGATGATTTTTTTAATCAGACGGGATGTTGTTAAGTTTTCTAACCTATCTAGGACCTCTGCAACTAACGTTGTGCAGCAAAAATGGTTATATCAGCTGTAATTAATGACAGAGAGTGGTCAGCCCCCCCTCCTCTGAACAAGCTAATATAAATGGGCTGTGTACTTTGTGTGAACGACACGGTTGAAGCGCTGATCCAAAATATGATGTAATTATGAAAAAGTGACATGATACTGACATTTCTTGTGCTAAACATCGCTTCATTGCTCGCGGTCTAAACACAGCTTAAGGAGTCTCATGCTACAGCTAGCTTGATTTCCAGACGTTGCGTACCTTAGCTTTAAGCATTTCATGCAAAAATTACCAACTGAACTCCTTGTTCTTTGTGCTTCCATGAATTTGCATCATGTTTCTGCTCTGGGAGCATTTTTCCTGCTGCAGAGTCACAGCAGCTAAATGTGAAAAAGACTATTTAATGAAATGCACCATAGTGATGCAGATGTCTTGTTTAGATGGGCTGAGGTCATTCAGAGAACAGGGGATCTCCAACTACTCCACTATGCTAATGAGAGACGACCTGCTGCTGCTGGGGGCCAGAGAGGCCATATATGCGCTGGACATCGACAACATCTCTGTCAGAAAGGCTGCGGTAAGAACACTGGAAAAAAATTATTTAATGTACCGGTCTGATCAGCAGCCTGCTGTTTGAAGCTGTTGTGAAATAGTTGGTAAACACATTCCTAAAGAACTTGCACCACGTTTGCCATCATTGTCATTCTTTTGGGTATTTAGCAGGACTGTCAAATGATTGATTCTTTGAATTGCGTTTAATTGCTGAATTTCAGTTGTTAATCATGAGTAATTGCATATTTTATCACGTTTAAATTTTATTATTTTTTGCATTTCACAACTATTTTTAAATCCAAATTAGCAATGTAAAGCATTTTTTTTACCAATGTTTTTTGGTTGGGAATCAGATGCCAAATTTACGCCTCTTGTTTACGTCTTGTGCAGTAACAAGGAAGACGGACAGAGCTCACTCACGGCTAATTAGCTTAGCTCAAACACTGGTAGTCAATGGGAAGTGCTAGCCCGCCTCCACCTAAAATCATCCGATAAACTTTCCAGCAACAATAAAAGGTTGTGTGTGCTTGTTGTGACTTGTTTATTTACCACGTTATGTTATTTTTAGACTGAGATTAGCACTTTGTCTTTTTTTTTTTTTTTTTAACAGACACTTTGTTTTGTTGACCTACTTACAAGCATATCAGCGATGCTTTGTTCAAGCACCCTGTGGTTTACTTCTGGTACGTATTTGATTCTAAAATTACATAAAGTGCTAATCCGAGTCTAAAAATAACTCAACGTGATTAATTAACAAGTCACAACAAGCACACGGAACCGTTTAGAGTTTCTGGAAGGTTTATCTGATGATTTAAGGCGGAGGCAGGCTAGCACTTGCCACTGACTACCAGAGTTTAAGCTAAGCTAATTAGCAGTGGGTGAGCTCTGCCCGTCTCTTCCTTGTTATGGCTCGCACAGTCGAAAAAATCGTATCTATCTCCTTGTCTGAAATTGAGGAAGAAGATGAAAAACAAAAAGAAAAAACGAGCCAGTCAGAAGCAGCATTCTGCAGTAGGAGGCAGCGGCTGCAGCAGAATAAGAATATGTCAAAGGGACAAAACAGCAGCACGCAACTAACAAGATAAAAAAATACACGTGAACACACAACATGTTATGCTCGGCCTTTTAATCAATCGTGATTTATGTTTTATTGCTGACAGCCCTGGTATTTAGTTATTTCTAATAATTTTTAACTCTGTTACTTTGTTTTAGCACTTTTATACTTGCATACCAACACAGGTTTTTGGACAAACGTCATCTCAGTCTTTTATATGTCCACTACATGTGGCAAAAAAAAAAAAAAAGATGACTTTGAATAGAAACTTTGAACAGTCAGATGTTAACATGAAAAGCTTTTTTGTTTGGTAAAAGCAGCCTTTAGTTAACTTTTTGTTATTCCTGTGTAAAAAAACAGTTTATTGAACATTAATGATATTTTAGATGTTAAAAACATATTATCAAATATTTAGAGAGCCACTTAATTCTGGATTTGTTGTGCTTCATCATGAATTGTATCAGTGGTTTCCAAACCTTTTAGCTTATATTACTCAAATGATGGATGGGTAGATATTTAAAAAATTCAGTACTGGTAGGCACAAATGATCTGCGAGCTCCTTTGGTTGGGAAAGTTGGCACTCTGTACTTTCCTCCTGCTGGTAACAGCTTGTATGTGCTGAAAAGGGGATGTGATATATCTTTAATAATTGCCTTCCTTCTCCTCACCATTCGCAGGTCGTTTGTCATACAGTTTTGTTGAACTATCTTTTTCAGTTTGTTTTTTCTAGTCACTGATAATGATAAATACGAAGCAATGAAGCCAAGGGCTAAGATACTTTACACAGATGAAGACCAATACATCTTATCCCCCCCTAAACTGTCTTAGTTTACACACGAAATACTGTCACTGCAAACTTCACTTGTAAATAAGTTCATGTGATTAATGAACATTTCAGCCAAAGGCTTTTTTCCTTCACATGTCAGATAAGAGAGATTTTTAGGAGACCTTTAATGCGAAAATATCAAGTATTTCGCAAGCAACTAAAATGAATCTCACCACTTGAATCATGTCATGACCCTTCATGAACCTGCGGTTTGTATCCAAAAAAAAAAAGTGCAGCTTCTTACAAATTATTTGGGAAGATTTCACTCACTCCAGCCCTAACCAGTTCCTGCTTCCAGAGACTTTATATTATCTTTCTCTGCTACTGCTCAGTGTTTTATGAGAGTGTATTTTGGCTGAAGACGTGCTTAAAGAAACACACTTGATCGATTGAAGCTGCTCTCACATCAGCAGCCAGGTCGACCCCGCTGTCTGTTTGGCTGGTGCACATTTGCATGAGGAATTCAAATTAAATACAACTGTTAAGAATCAACAAACGACGGACACGACTGAAGAGGGGCTTGTGTCCCAGCTAGCAGGTTTGCACTCACTGGTCTTGATGTTAGACAAACATTGAAAATGTGTGAGCTGGCTCCAGCTCCGCCATTGTGCTGTGAGGTTGCGACACCATTCCTGCGTGCTTTGACAGGACACTCTCGCTCTGTTGATGCAGGTGTACTGGCGAGTTACTGAGGAGAAGCAGAGGGAGTGCACGTACAAAGGAAAACATGCTGAGGTTTGTGCAACGTCTTTCAAAACAGCTCCGCTCACTTTTACTTCTAGGGCACGGATGCAGCTTTAAGAGATGACTGTTAACTGCAGTTTACTCCCCGACGCAGTTTATCTCTTTGCATTTGTAAATCATTTATACGGGAGTCCGTTTTTTTTCCCTTTTCAAGTTGCACAGAATTCTCTTTGAAGTGCTTCGCTCACAGCTTCAAACTGAATGTCCAAATAAAGGCTTGAGAAGAAAATGCCTGTACACAGCCTCGACCTTTCGGTCACCGGCTCAAATGCAGGCAGTCAGTCTGTGTATGTGGCATGTTTGTGTTTTTGCGGCTGAACTAACAAAGCTCTGACCTTGGCATTCTCCCTGCTGGATCTTGTTGCAGGTGGAATGCCGAAACTACATTCGAACCCTGCACAGAGTGAATGACACTACGATGTATGTGTGTGGCACAAATGCTTTCAGCCCCACCTGTGATTATATGGTATGTATACGACAGGATGTTGTATCAGTTTAGAGAGTTCTGTAGTGTTTCTGTAGGCAGGACCTCTGTTTATTAGCTGAAGTTGTAGTTTGTTCAACTGACATCATTTGCAAACATTTGGCCTTTCTTTCTTAACTTTGATCATAAACTCAAACCAAGATGTTCGTCCATCTCTCAATACTTTCTGACCTCCTGAACGTGTCAGGGACTCAGTTGCAAGCCCAGTGGTTCCCCCCCCTGAAGAGGTTTTAGCATTTCCTTGCACATTTTTCATTAAGGCTGAAGTTATTGGGAACTATTTAAAGGACCCTGCTTGTCTTTTTCTGACCTGTAACCATTAGCAGAGATCAGACCTATTTATACAAATGTTGTTGTTAAAATTGGTATACCTAAGTAGGTCTCAGACTGCATTTTTAAACCCCGTTCACTGCCATTCATGTTGAAACAGGGTATAGAAACACTATAAAGTTGCTAGGTATAGGTAATTAACTCTTCTAAAGAGAACGTCCGTGTTTATTTAGTCAAAAATCACTGAGAGAGAGAGATAGAGAGAGAGGGGCAAGCTGGGAGCCGTGGAAACGAAAGTTATTACGCCAAGAAA
>JAQLOL010000020.1:23716666-23728978 GCA_029783665.1 Naso thynnoides
GTGTGTGTGTGTGTGTGTGTGTGTGTGTGTGTTAATTTTAGATCCGGTAGCTGCTGTGGACTTCACCCTCATTCCAGAGAACAACATCCAACTGCCTTGCCAGATCCACTCCAACTTGGCGCAGGTCCTGTGGCGATTCTCTGACCAAACACTTCACTCCAACAACAAATACTACATCTACGGCGGGGGCCTCCTCATCATGAGCGCATCGGAATCGGATGCTGGCTTGTACACATGTGACTCAGTAGAGCGGATCAATGGCAGAACGCACAACCGGACTGTGGCGGTTTATAACTTAAGGCTTTACTCTGGCCCTGGAGCGGGGGACAGCACCACTCCTGGCACTGAGGCGACAAATTCCTCAGACTCTATTCACGGTTTGAACACGGCTGCACCAAACCCGGACGACGAGGACCCGCCGCCCCCCGAAAATCAAAGCGACACCGGCAGGGTGACTCGTCTAGAGGTGGCCGTGGCTCTGCTGTCGCTGCTGTGTCTCTCCCTGATGGGGGTCATATTTTGGATCTGGAGTCGAGGGCATTGGGGATGTGTCAAGTTTGCGCAGCGCTCCAAAGACAGCGAGGCGAAAAGGCAGTCAGCTGAATACATGCACATCCCGAACAGAACTTCAGAGATAAAGCTCCTGGGACACGAAGCTGGAAGACCTTGTAGTGCCAATAATAATCACTCTGCTGTTGACTTCAAAGGTAACGGAGAGCACCACTTCACACCTATGGCCAACATTTCAAGCCTGGATGGTCTGGGATATATAAATGATGAGTCAGAGATTTGACTCTGCTGAGGTAGAGGATTATCTTCCTATACAAGCACGCCTTTAGAAAATTATAAATTCCTTTGAATGGTGTCCTCTTTCTTGTTGCCAATTTCCACCCTGTCTATCATTTCAGTACTCAGACCAGGCAGCTGACGTTCACTGAAGACACTTTTCAGGCTTATTCTGGTGGAATTTGACTTCAGGAAAGTGTTGAAAAGTAATTTTTTGTGTATGTTTTTTGTTTTTTTTTCCTTTTTTTGTAAGAAGATAAATTGTGAATACACTTTGTGTAACATATTGTGTACAGCAAATACCTTTGTTTCAACTATTTATTTGCCATAATGAAGTTTTTATTTCAATAATACGATGCTCGTGATCCCAGTCATGTAAATAGAGCCAAAAACAAAACGTTTCACCTTTCATTAACTGATGTTATTGTCTATTTAAGCTAAAATGATAGTTCGCCACAAAATCACGTTTTGCACATCAATTACTCACCTAGCCAGGGCCCAGACCGGAGACTCCGCCCACTCCCCTGAATGGACCTGATTCTCCTTGTCTGGCATTTGAAACTGATTTTAAACGCCGAGGAGGGGGAGCCACGGGTGGGACTAAACCGCCTGTCAGGAAATATCTGACGTTTCAACCGACAAAGCCACGTTACTGGACCAAAAACAGTAATGTGGTTGTCAGTGGTGTGATGGTGGTGATATAAGTTATATATATATATATAATATATATTATATATATATAATAACAGTGTCTGTCCTGGTCTGTCATCAGCAGCAAGAGGCAGAAAGTACCGCTGTAGGTCCCGCTGTCGACTCACGGTTATAATGTGATGTGTATCTCAAGTATAACACAATATAACAACATCTATGTGATTGTTTAACAGCATGTGGAGACATTTTTGGATTTTGGTCGTCTTGCTTAGCCACACTTCTCTCCACACTCACTCCCCAGTAGGTGAAACGCCCCCCTGGCAACACAGAGACCGTTAGGGGCGGTTTAAATTTGAAAAGCAAACAACCAGTGAGGAAGGGTTTGGAAAAATCTGAACCTCCCTCTGAGAATCGCTCAAAGTGGAGGCAATGCCGGACCAAGAGAATCAAGTCCACTCAGTGGAGTGGGCGGAGTCTCTGGTCTGGGCCCAGGCTGTTACTCACCCTCAGATGTCTTGAATTAAAGAATTTTTTTTTCCTTCCAGCGTTCCGCCACGGTAAACAGGTGATTCAAAAAAGCGCGCTCTCTTTTGCCGGGAGCTTATGGATCTTAACTCTCGGAAACATCAAAATATCTAAAAAACGTTCATCCAGAACTCTCGACAGCTTCGTGTGGCATAATCCAAGTCGTCTTTATACTTTTGTGGGCTCAATACTTGCACAACCCTTTTATTTTGGCTAGAAAGCTCCTAAATCTGACATTACGGTTCCTCCAAACATTGGTGAGCTCCAGCTCGAATAAATATGGTTCCACCAGAAACTGCACAAACTCCTCTTGCTTATCTTTATATAATTTTCCTAAAAAATATTAAAAAGTACTAAAAACTTGTAAGTGAACGAAAACGGCTGGTGCAGTGAGAGAGTCTGCAGTTTTCGCTGGAAGAATATTTAACATATTTTAGCCAAACTAAAACTTTTATGGAAGTATTGAACGGATGAAACAATAAAGAAAACTTGGATCATACCACACAAAGCTGTTGAGAGTTTAAGATGAACGTTTTTAGATATTTATGATGCTTTCAAGAGTGTATCTCTATACGCTGCCAGCAAAAAGGTGTTGCGCGTGTTTTTGAAATCATCTGTTCACCATGGGGGGAACCGTGGCTGGAGGGGAAAAAAAAATTCCAAAGACATCTGAGGGTGAGTAATTGATATATAAAACATAATTTTGTGGTGAAGCATCACTTTAACATTCATTAGTAAAAGAGTCTACTGTGTAGTCTTTGGATTTGTCAGTAAATAGGCTGTACTATTTGATTTCCAGTTGTCTGTAAAAAAGAAATTTACCACAGATTTACCTCTGCATTTAAGCTTTTAAATGCTAATGACAAAAGAATGAGATTATTTCACTCCATTAATGTGATCAGTGACTCATTTGGATGTGGAAGTGTGGGTGTATGTCAGTAAATCAGCATTTTGCATCAGAGACACAGCACAGAGAGAAACATTTTGATTTTTTGGTGTCAAACTTTGGAAAATGCAGCCTTTGTCGGGAATAAACAAAACTTTATTGGGATTTTGACGCGTGTCTAGGTGTCAGAAATGATTACCGTCTCTCTCACAGAAATGCGTTTGAAGGTTTAACTGACATGTTGCCGTCTTGATGTTTTGGAGGAGATATTCCTGTGGGTCGCACAGCGCAATAATATCAACAAAAAAAACACAGACTCCACACTAACCGCAGACTTGTTTGTTTTTGTCAAATAAGTGTGAGCTGGAACCAAATTACAGGATTGTGGCTTCAATCTGCTGTTTTTCACACTCTGCCGTTAACAAGAGCACTCAAGCACCGAGCTCAAACAAGAGCTGTAGATATGAAAGGGTCGAAGTGGGTCTCTGCTCAATTATTCAGCACTTCTGCATCAGAATGCTGTCATGAACACAATTAAGGTTATATATTGGTCTGAGGAAAAAACTACAGTTAATAAAATATTGCCAAAGTTGTTGCACAGATTTTCCAGTGTTTAAAAAGTGCTTTCCTCTCAGCAGAGGCGAGAATTAAGGCGAACCACTTGCGAAGTATTGTTTTTGGTTTCCCCGGTCTAAAAAAAAAGCCAGCGGGCTTGTTGTTTTTAAGTTTTAAAAAAATCTTTTTTTAAATTTATTTTTCAAATTGCTGCCCTCTCTCCTGCTCATCAAGCCCTGCCTCTCCTCCCAAGATTTAATGAGGTTTCTTCGCTTACTTTTAGTTCAAGCTGTCTTGTACGTTTTTCTGTGATGCTCACAGGGCTTTTTATCGCACCCTCACTCTCCTCGAACATTTCTGAATAAATCAATACGACAGCAGCCTCTCTTTGCCAGGGTGAGAGATTCAGCACTGAGTACCGAGCAGCCAGAAAAAAAAAAAAAAGAAAGAAAGAAGAGAAGATGAGGGCAACCACATCACTGCACACATGCATAAAAACATAACTCCCTGTTTGTTGACCCCTTCTCCTCTTTTTCTATCATTATTTATCATTTTTCATAAATGTGTACCATTCTTTTTTTTTCTGCCCACACATGTAATACTTACTTAAAGTTAAGAAGAAGCTTGTTTATTTTATTAAATTATTCATAAACCATATACATACAGTGAAAAAAACAGAGCTTGTGGCCCAGGGCAGCTGATAAAACTGACGTCTGAGTTTCTTTTGGTTTTTCAGTTGTAAACAGTGTTGGGGAGTAATTAGTCGCGTGTAAATAAATTCTGTAATTTAATTACAACAATGTGTTTCTTTGCCACCTCCAGTCGAGGCCGTTTCGTAAAGTTTGATGCTGCTCTGATACTTTTGGTCGGTTCTCGTTTGACTTTGCAGCGCCTCACATCTACCATTAACGCTGGCTGGTTTTCACGTTTAAAAATTAATAGTTGAAAATGTTCACGAGAAATTTACAAAAGCACTCAAAGTAATTAAATATAATAAATTACATTACTTTGATAAAGTAATTTAAATAGTTACACTATTAACTACATTTTGAAAGGGAGAATCTGTGACCTGTTATGTTTCCAAAGTAAACTTTTTAACTCTGGTTTTTAAAACAAAAACAGAAGGATGAGAGTTATGCAATGTGACAAAGGACCATCTTTCCACTGACAAAAAAAAAAAACAGCAATAATTCTGTATAACCTTAAATATAACAATTATAGTATAACACTGGGTGTGCTAACATTATTAGGATGGAAGCAGCTTGGAGTTATAAATATGTATTTATTCTACGTTTGTGGCCATTTCACCGCACATTCAACCATTTAAATGACTTCCATACATTCAGTGAGGACAGACAAAGAGTGGGAATAAGAATATTTATTGAAATGTTGGAATATTTAAAGGTTACTTGAACATACCTGTATTATTTTGATATACTTATCAAATACCAGAAAAAAAATCAAAACACTAATTTTGGCAGCTGGCCATGAAGGACACTTTTTTTTTATGTAACAAGAAAAGAAAAATAAATATTCAAACCATTAGACAAGAACCTTTTGACTCCAGTCAGTGCTCAGACTTCATAAAGGCTTTGACTGGATAATTGAAGCAATGTTAAAGTAAAAGAGCTGTTAAATCACCTGCTTTAAATCCACATTCGCTGGGTTTAATCAGATTCTTCACCAGAGTTGGTGGGAATGAAAGTAAATTAGTCCACACTTGGAAAATCAGCTCACATTTAAATACACATTTGCATGCAAGAATTCACTTTACTGCTGATCCATTTGCAGTCTTTTTTTTTTTTTCACTCAGCCAGTCGAGTTGTTTGTGTTTGTATTGGTTACACATGGTCAGTTATTAGAATTAAGAGGCTCCTGCTTATTCCCTCTCCCGTGACAGTCCGCATGCAAACACACTGCAGTTACCAAACACAAACACTCAGCCTATCTGGGGGAAAGTGAAAGTGACTGGAACATTGACAACAGCTGATAAGGTGCTTTCACTGCAGAGCGCTGACCACTAAAAGCAAACAGACCGACAAATACTGAGAGTACAAAATAACAGTATCTACTTTAGGTGTGGCTTTTCATTTTTCCAGTATCAAAATAATGGATAAAGGCAAATATTTTGGCACTAGGGCCTCAGTGAGAAATCACAGAAGAGGGCAAAGCACCAAAAAACTTCCTGAAATGTTTCCAGACGTCCTTTCACTAAAGCATAAGTACAGAACCCGGGAGATGACGTGGATGTGTTTATTTCTTTTTTTCTTTGGCGCGCGCCTGTTTTATAAATCGAACGCCCTTAGTATTGAGTGCATATTCCTACTTCCACGCCCGTTTTATTGAAATGCGTGTGCTATGTGCATTTTTTATTTCGTGAGCGCTTTTTATATACTGTATCGCACTCGTGTTTCATAAACCGCACGCCCATTTTATTAATACGCATGTGCAATTTATATAACACAACTTACAACGCACTTTACAAAACGCGTGTGCATTTTATAAAACATAAACACATCCATGTCTTCGGGCTCCGTACATATTTCCAGTATAAAATTTAAAAAAAAAAAAGAAAAAGCAACACTTGTTAAGGCAAAAGTCGAGCCAGATACAATTCACATGCAAAATCCGCAGCAATATTAAGGCGCATTTTCAAGAAATCAGCCAAAGCGGGCAAGCGTGAAGCTACAAAGCACATTGTATCAAAAATAAACTGAACTCTTACACCTAATACACGGATAAAAGATCATGCAGCTTTTGCAAAAGGAGAGAAACCTGTTCTCCAGGATACTACTGTTTCTAGCATGCAGAGTCTGGCAATACATAAAACAATGCTATCAGAAAGGTCCATAAGGCACACACCCCGACACAAACTGCAATCCTGAAACAGTTCACACTTTTTTTGGGTTTCGAATGGCATCAGAGAGACTGTTCACTTTCCTCAGCAAGTTTCTTTTAAGCGTAAAATTGTGTTTCTTTTTCTGCAATTTTAATAAACTAAATGTAAACAAGTTGAAATGGAATGGTATATTTTCTGAAGACAATCCTCCACTTCAAGGGTGGGGCTTTAATGAGCTTTGGTAGCAGAACTCTTCCTGTCCTTTCCTCATTGAAAAAAATACATCTGTGCATTTTGTCATGTAAGGGTGAAACGATGTGGCGCTCTGAAGTGCCTTCTTGCGCACCTCAGAAATGGTAAGCTATCTGTCTCCACCTAGAGGCGACTCTAAGTCATCACCACTGACTGTTGTCAGGATAGTTCGGCACTGCAGCAGGGTACTGAGGCAGGGTCGGGCCTTGTGCTGTCTGAGCGACGGCGTTGAAGCCCGCTTCCCTCACTGGTGCGCTCTTCCACAGTCCGGTGCTCCACTCCTCCTGAGCACGCTCCAAGCTACCGCCGCCACCACGGTACAATCTGTGCACCTGCCGCAGGAGAGGAAAAGGAGGGGGGGGGGAAAAAGAAGTACATAATGAGCATTCAACGCTGTTTTCAAGCCTCCATGTGGAATAACATACGAAAAACTTGAAGCGAGTGTGTGCTTTCAGCGTATGTGCTCACTCACCTTTATGAGAACCAGCGCCATTAAAGCAGTCACCGCAGTGAAGAGGAGAGTTGTGATAAGCATCACTATAGCAGAGCCCACATTCTGACTGAAAAACATCACTGTGGCAATCCAGCCGCTTTGAGGCGTCGGTGAGGGTGAGATGGAGTAGTATGGGTTAGTGTACCGTACATTATGCCATTAGCAGAGTGGATTTATTACAAACATCGAAAGTTACTAATGAGCTGTAACAGCAGTGAGCAAACAGATGCAGTAACAGAAAGCATAATGACCATCAGTGTAACAATGATTTTACATGACACGTTGTATTATGAGTGTTATTATCACAAAGCATGTGTGCAGTTATTGGACATAAACGTCCTCTGATTCGGCAGGAAATTTATTCAAAAACAATAACTAAAAAGGGGAAAAAAAGCCTTTTAAAAATGACAATTTGATCTCTAGAAAAGACGATGTCGCGACTGACTATAAAATAAAGGTTTTAATAAAGCAACCAACAAAGGGTTAAGGGGTACTTTGGTGATTAACAACCAGCTTTGTATCGTTCTAAGATCCGCAGTATTTTACAATGAATGTTTATCTTCCTTCAGTCTTTCATGAGTGTAGCTCTCCTGCTATCAGCTGTGCCAGAATTTACACAAATGATGTCAAATGAAGCATTTCACCTCATTTCTGCCTGCTCAGAACTACGACCTCACACTCTAGGCGAGACGGCGCCGTGTTTGTTTTGAGAGGAGTTTCAGGCTCTGGCGGACCAAAAAAACCCCCCGTTATTGAAAACTACACATTTCTAAATGAAAAGAAGGTTCTGAAGCGACAACAAACTTGGAGACTTGGCAAGTATTGCTTTTTTGTGACTACTACACGTAGGGAATAACGGGAGCCCTGAGCGGGAGTCTTTCAACCGATCTATTCAGTGTCGACCTGGGACTCGGCAGCCTCGGTACAACACAACATTATAAGAAAACAACGGGCGAAAGCAGTAAAACTGACGGAAATAGCTAATATCACAACACGATATAACAACATCTATGATTAAAAATGAGAAGAGTGAGCTCTGGAGTACACGGTTAAAGTAAGGCAATTTATTCTGGTGAAAGTGACTGATGGTTCTACAAAAAAGTCTTCCTCTTACTCATTAGTTTGACTCTGAGGAAGACTTTTTTTTGTCGAAAAGTCAGTCACTTGCACCAGAATAAATTGCCTTACTGTAACTCCTCATCCTCTCATTTTTAACATTTAAATCCCCTTTTCTTTTTGGCCATGTTCGTCGGCCGAAGCGCCAATTTTTCCTGCTTATAACAATAGCTATCTTATCACTGAACAGTTTGTAGAAAAATAAACGTTATCAGGGCCACTCGTCTGTCTGCAGCCTGGCGATGCATCGTGCAAGCAACTGCGACCATGGCTTGAGTCGCTGTCTCCGACTTTGCTGTTTGCAGTTTAGCCTCTGGCTGTGACACTATGCAATCATAATGTGATGTTTTTTTTTCAAAAAAGCACAAAACGTCAAATTGTCTCTTTTCGCAACGCATGGTGGGTCAGAATTTAAATCGCAACACGATTTATTAGCATCCATGAGATAACTGTACAGCTTTATCCCCGTGAACAGAAGCCGAAGCTGCTGGTGTAGAAGTTAGTTGCAGCGAACCGCTTCTTGCACCTACTCAGTGATAATGCGATGTCATTTCAAGCGTAAAACGTCTGACTGTCTCTTCTCAGCATGGCTAACGCCACAACCAGCAACTCAGAAACCAAACCAATAAAGTGCAAAAAGCTGCTGATGGTGCATGACCATCTTGTGATAGATTCACGGTTATTTTTTTTTTTTAAGCGTCAAATCTCTCCCAGCATCGTAATTTGAACGGACACGAGAAGATGCACTTTTTCCAGCTGCTTTGATCTTTTTATACACAAGCACTCGTGACCCCACTCTCTGGTAGAAAACTGGCAGGCAACATGCTCGCACTCTTCAAAGCCGGTTTGGTTCAACTCACCACGTTCCCCAGCCAGAGATGCCTATAGTCTGGATGAGGGCCAAGACACACTGGAGGAAGAAGATGAAGAAGAAGGCCATGAAGTTGAACGAGCTATCGGCTCTGCGAACAACAGGAAATAAAAAAGTGAGAGGATAAGATCATACAGAAGGAAACAAAAAAAAAGCCAAAAACTTGCTCTATTTTTTGCTACAATGCTGCTTTCTCCCACTGGGTCTTTTACTACCACATAAAAGCAACAAAATTCTTACAGTACTTTCCAGAATTGCATAATAATAATTCAATAAATTAACACAAACTGGTTCCAGTTAGCTGCAATAAATAAATAAAGAGATGATCATGAGGTGATGATCTGCCTGATGATACAGAAAGAAAACAAACATACAGAAAGAAAACTATTTGTCGCAATGTTATTTTCTCCTACTAACTGGTGACAAACTGTGAGTCATTTTATTATCGCAAAGAATAAAACTCCAAAGTATGAAGGCCCAAACCACTAGATTATGATATGACCCAGGGTTATTTATTATTATAATATCATATTTTTTCCAGTATTTCATATGAATAATAATTCCTAAATATAATCAGATGAAAAAAGCCTGGATCCAGTTGGCTGGAACTTAACTTATTTAACTAAAGTGACATCTGATCATTAGGACGCTCTGAGCCTCCGAGGTGCAGCCTCCTGCACAAACAAACCAACGTCTAAACGACCTCGTTTTCAGTTTCAGCGCTTCTCGACAGATATAAAAACAGTTTATTGCTCATATGACTATCTGCAGCAGGTAGGACTGCCACAGTGTCAGAATTTGTCAAAAAAGATTAGGATAGTGAAATAGCGGAGTTAAAATTTTAACTTAAGGTTCAAGACGCAAGGTGATTTAGTCATCCTTGTGCAACACAGTTTTTCCAAGAACCTTTCTGAAAGGAAAAGTCCAACATCTGACAAACACTGACATCGATGGCCTATTTTTCATAGAAGGCGGAGGCTGCCAGTGCCCTCAACTATAAATCCTAATGGTCTTTTAATCCGCTGTCAATGCTAAAGCAATTTGGTTATGAACGTTCCAATTCATTAAAATAATTTGCCTAACTGTCAAAAAGGCGTGGTGGAGACTGGATTCTGTGTATTTGTGGGCGAGACGACCTCTGATTTTCCGCTGCTTGGCGTCCGCGGGTGTAAAGACGAGATGGAAGCTCAGTTTACGGTTACTAAGACAGAGATACACCTCTTTTGATATTGTCATAATTTGATTTCAAGTTATTAATCTATTTTTCATAAAAACCTGTTTATTTTCTTTATAGTATTTGCTCCTTGGCAATTGCTTTACAAGCCGTTCCATATGGAGTAGAGTGCGTGAAAAAAAAAAAAGCCTGTATATTATAAAAAATAACAAAAGTTAGAGCTGTTCTGCAGTTATGCAGGTAATATGCTGCCTTCAAATGGAACTCTACAGGTCGTGTCATGAATCCACGTACAGGAAACATTGGAAACAGCTCGGCTAGGAAAGGGTCATATGGACGCAAAAGACATCTTGTTCTCCTCCTGGCTTCCATTGTGGAAATGTTCAGTTATTACTTTGTGATTAAAGGCCACACAGAGGAACAAGAGACAAGATGACGAAGGTGATGACTCATATCCAGATTAACAAATTATCTACACTTTGCATAGCTACTTTTGGTCCTGTGTGGGCTCCGCTATTTCTAGAAGTGTGTCAGCAAACACATCGTTACTTGTGAACTTGGAAGATTTTTGATACATTTGACTTACGATGTCTTGAATATGACAAGAGGGGGGGCGTTCGCGTGGTCTCTTCTCGTGAACACGGTAAACACCGATATATTACTGAAGACTTAAGTGCTCCTCAAGTATATAGCATAAATAATTTTACGCAACCAAAATTCAACTACTTTCATATCAGACCTCGTGACTAGTGTCGACCGCATCCTTAAAATTAGTGATTCATTCATTCAATCAAGTGGTTCAGATCTTCAAAAGTTGTTTCTCAAACCACCCAGTGACCGACTTCCCCTCGGTGAGCTTCAGTCGGACCAGCCGGTTATTAACTCTCTGTCTCTGATCCACTTCAGTGGTCTCACAAAATCAACCTGCCACATTTGTCTCCTGTTTTATAAATCAGGACTTTTAACATCTTTTGACTGACCTGATTAGAGTTTACTGATAATGCTGTGCCCCTTTCCTCAGATTCTGTATCTTCTACATATCGACCAGATAAAAATGTTGTTCGTTAGTGCAACCAGACAGAGATCTGTTTTCATGGGTTCTGACATGGAGACGCATCTACCTGCACAATTTCCCAGAGCCACGCAGTTTCTGAATCCTCATTTACTTCAGAGCTATAAAGTATGTTAAAACAGCAAAACATACCCAATTTTTTTTTTCCGATTCAGACATGAAAATCCTTGTGAATTTATAGACAGATGTCCCTAAAAGATCTGAGAACTCTGATCATTGAAAAAAAAAAAAAAAGTCTTGACCTCTTTGCGTTGTCTGTCAATTTAAATGAGGTGTTTTCAACCAAGTTTCCTTTATTTTGAAATAAAAGCAAGTTCTGTTGAGATTATTTTTCAGATAAACCAACATTTCTGGGTGCCATGACAGCACTACTTTCCTCCTGCTTTCACCTCAACTGATTTCGACAGATAACCAGTGATCTCAATTCCACAATTTAACTGATGCTAGGTTAACCGTATGTAAAGTGTGCAGACCGCGTTTGGATGATGTGCACTTCTTTTTAAATCTGGAGTTGAAGTTTATGAAATTTTTCTTTGAAGACAGACTAACCTGAAGGCTTTGTAGAGTGGTCTGAACCAGCAGGTGTAACTGCAAGGGCTGAAGAGGATGAGCCAGAGCAGAGAGAAGCCAAAGTTGGAGGCAGATCCGCCGCCGGCCCACCAGGCAATACATGCGATCACATTTATGCACAGCGTGGCCGAATACACTGCGCGGGAGAGATAACAGCGCAGAGAAGAGAAAATGAGAGGAAGGGCAACGAGTGGTATATTGTTATCTACAGTGAGGAGGAGATTGCATCTTTTTCTCCCAAATGACACAAAGTTAGAAAATGCCTGTGAGGAAACTCACTCAGCCAAAGTGTGTAGACTCGGCGCACCAACTGCTGGTGAGGCGCAGGAATTTCCTCTTCGATGTTCTGGTAAAAGCACGGCTTTATTCTCAGGAACTTGGGCAGGGGAGGAAAGTTATTTGTACGATCTGAAACAGGAAGTTAAATTTCACAATAACGTTGTCAGTGAATATTCTCATTCATCCAGGTCATTGTTCTCTCTGGGCAAATTGAATCGTAGGCAACTGGACTTGTATTTGTCT
>JAQLOL010000020.1:23747558-23758971 GCA_029783665.1 Naso thynnoides
AAAGGAAGACTGTACTTTTTTGAAATATAGCTGATTCACATGCCTTTCCCTCGCAAGTAAGCTGTGGCGACTTGCACAAACACCGCACTACGAAATAATAATTTTGTCATTTACAAAGCATAACCGCGCTGTGTCCGAGGTGGTGTGTCACTACGCCCAGACAACTAGTGCCTTAGTATTTCTGCCCACAATGACAATGTCTCCATAGCATGGTGAATACACACGATCACAACATGTAGATGGAGCGTGGTGGAGATTTTTGGGTGTGCTTTAGAGGCTTTAGATGGTGGTAAAGGCATCTTCCTATCACTGATCAACTGATGATTTGCTATTGTTCTTATTATTATGATGTTTATTGTATGAATTTTAGTGTTTTGTTTTTTGTAACTTTGTGTTGCGGCCATTCTTGGTCAGGTCTCCCTTGAAAAAGAGATTTCTGATCTCAGTGGGACCTGGCTAAATAAAGGTTAAATCTAAAAAAAGAGGAAGAAGAAAAAAAAAACTTCCATTGAACGCGCAAATCTGTTCACGCGGGCGGGTATCTAATGACCTGCTGAATGCACAGAGAAGGGAAAGACATCTGTGGGTTTTTTTTAAGATTTTTTGGGGGGCTTTTTGGGCCTTTATTTCTATGACAGCTGAAGAGTGGACGGGGGAACGACATGCAGCAAAGGACCACAGGTGGAATCGAACCCGGGTCCGCTGTGGCGAGGACACAGCCTCTGTATATGAGGCGCCTGCTCTACCGACTGAGCCAACGGGCGCTCCGGCATCTGTGTTTTTGTCTCACATTGGAATGTTGGATAAATCGGCTGAATTCCAAAAAAAGTGCAGTTTTCCTTTAAGGTGCATTACTGCCACCTACTGTGCCTACTAAGGAAGAGTTAATGTATTATTTCTGTGATTAATCATATGTGTATTAACAAAATATTAATCATTTATTTCTTATATCATAGTTATTGTCAATATTGCTTATCATCAATGCCAGAAGAGCAACTTGATTGGGTATTTTCATAACTGCATTTAAGGTATTCACACAGCAACCAGAAATTTCCTGGTACTTCATACCATATTTAACTTTTTTTTTATGCTAAATAACATTTTATTGATTATTTAAGCCACCTTAAAAAATTTTTTTGTTGTTTCACATGGTCACTAAATGTGGAGTTTCTTATCCCGGTATATTTAAATCCTGTTTCTATTTTGGACATTGCTTACTCGGCCATTCCCTGCTCCATGTTTAAGTCTATTCCTCCGTCCAGCAGACTCCCGTCCTCAGCGAACGTTGGCTTGGCCATGGCAGACATGGAGCGGTAACTCCCGACATACACTGCGAGTGCAAACACAAGCAGCAGCTACAGGAGGGAAACAAAGGTCAGCGTCTGCAGTGTGCTGTTCTCAGAAACGACATTAGATTTGAAGTGATCTGGGATAAATAATCTCACCCATGTCCAAAACGTGGACGAGCTGTAGAAGATCAAAAGATTTACGGCGGCATATATTGCCTGCAGAGGAAAAACAGGAAGGATCGAGCTATGATCTGCAGTGAGTCAGAATCTACTCTGAAAATCAGCCCAACATTTCATTCACTTTTCAAGCAAAAAAAGTCAAACATCATCTCGTTCCAGCTTCTCAAATGTGCTGACTAGCTGTTTCTTTGTCAAATAGTCACATATGACATGTGCATGTGTGTATGTATGTGACAAAGATTATATCTGAGTATATGCATGTAAGTATGTTTATGTGTATATCTGTGTATATATGTGTGTATTCGAGCATGTACGTGTATATTATGATATACATAGTAATACATAGTTATATAATTATACTACTACTGCTATTGCTACTACTGATGATGATAATAATAAAAATAATAGTAATAATAATAATAATAATAAACAATAACAATAGTGATAATTATATTAAGGATAATATGAGCATATATGCTACACAGGAATATAAGAACAGAATTTTAAGTTGATTGTGAATCGGGGGCAGGAATTAAATAAGTGTAAACTTCATCCTGCTCCTTTTCAGGCACAGTTATTGACAGATTAATGTTTACGTTGCTTTTTATTTACATATTTTTTCTTTATATGTTTCTTTTTGGTTGATTTTCTGTCTTTTTTTTCCATTTGGAATTGTAACTGTATATTTTTGTATACATACATACATACAATAAATATGAACATAACTTAACATAACTCTTAATTTATGCTTCATGAGATGACTCTGGTTTCAACTCACCAAGTTACACTCTGCAAGAGCGACTTCCTCGGACTCTTGCAGTTTCTGGCTTCCAGGAGCAATGAGCTCGAAGGGCTGCCAGCCGTCCACCAACGACTCCCGGACGAACCCAAACAGCACAGGCAGCCGGTCCCACGCGTAGAAGGTCCCTGGAAACACGCATCCTCTTTACAGACTTCTATCAGGGCTGGGATGTTGACTTGTTTTCTGAACTGTCAGAGGCTTTTACCTTGCAGCAGGTTTCCATCAGGCAGTCTGATGCGGAGCAGAGTGTAGTTGTACTTCCTTCTCTCCCTCTGCTCCTCTCGCTCCCTCATGGCCTTAGTGCGCAGCATGGCGTTCTTCTCCACCAAATCACTCCTGAAAAACACACAAGGGCATTGAGAGCAGAGTCTACAATGATGATAGACAGTCACCACAAGACCACAGTTCAGACTGATGTGTGCAACGCAGTTTGATATTTTCATGGTTAGAGGTGCAGAGCAAACCCAGGGAGCCTAAAAAGAAAAACATGTGGGCACTGCAGGACTCCATTATCAAACATTACTGATGGGTGTGTTCAAGGATGTGAGCAATTACACCCAATTACATCTGCTCTGTCCTCTTCTGACCTGAGTAGAGTCGAATTTTCTACCAAGTCCAGATAATATCTCAATTTTTGAAAGAATTTCTGGACTTACAGAATGTCTGACAGCCACCATGTTTTTAACAAAATGTAATCAAGTGGTTTGCAGGTCAAGATACATACACATAGAAACAAGGACATATGTTAGCAGGCGTAATTTGAAATTCATGGACATCACTTTGGCCTCTTTGACCTTTGGAGTGAGCAGGTACAAATTGTGGCTACTAGATCACTTTTCCCATGGTTGTACTTGTGGTTTTTGTGTATGGTGCTGTCTGTGGGTTTGTGTTGATGTCTGCTCGGAAGTGTTTGTTGTTTTTTTTTCTGATGTTCTGGCAGTTTGTTTGTTTTTGGATTGCTGTATTACCTGTCTGTATGACAAATTTACCTTGGGGTACTAATAAAGAAATCTTGAACCTTTATCCTCAAAGATGAAGGCCAAGAAGACACCAGAAGACACCAGACACCAAATTTGATCTTCTTTACTGGTGGATCAACTTTTAACCTTCTATTAGCACGGAGTCTGTACCTCTGCTGTTGCTCCTTTTTCAGCTCCTCTGCGGTCAAGTTGTAAAATTCTGGTGGCAGCTCGAAGTGCTGGGCGTCAGGAGAGGGCCTGAAGGCTTGTGCCTGTCTGTTCAGCTGAGCTCGGACTGGCTCTCCTCTCTGGAGACGATCCCTCCTCTCCTTCATCAACTCCAGGGCATCGGGACTCTGCTCTGTTAAGACGAGGAACTCCTCTTCCTCCTCTGAGCCCCAGGAACGCCAAACAGATCAGAAAATATGAAGCAGCCACATTAACTTTTTAAACGATCTGTTAACTGTGATAAATCCCAAGGAAAATCATTCAACCCGACAGGAACTTGTTTAACAAAAGGCATCAGGATTCATTTACCTTGACCCTCGACGGGCAGCATAACACTTATGAAGTCGAGGGCCTGCAGGAACTCTCGACTGCCCTCCACACAACGAACCTTCTCCTGAAATAAATCAAAAAGCAAAATAATATAAATGCAAAAATATCTTCTTTCGGCTTTTACTCACGACATAAAAATCTGTCAGAGATGTTCAAACACACCTGGAACACCTTGTTGCTGAGTTTAATCTTCCTGTATTTCTCCTCTGTGGGATTCTTACATATATTGTCAACATACCTGTGGACAAAAGGATAACTTAACATGGAGTGTTTGGCATTTAAAATGAAAGGAAAACTCCCCAACTTTCCATGTGGATATCCAATCAATGTTGATGGTAACTGTGGTCAACTGAAATGATAAATTCCTCAGTTTGTGGTGTTTTCACTGAGAAAGAAAAGAGTTTTCTGCATTGTGCTGCTCACAGCCGTTCATGCAGTGATGCACTGCATTCAAGCTCTGGGTCGCAAATGCAGATCAGTGGACAAAACAGTTACAGCACAAGCAAGAGCTGCACAGCTAACGTTACTTTTTCACAGCAGTCGCATAGATGTTATAGTCTGACCCACCACGCATCATGGAAAGAGACAGCTGGATGTTTTTCTCTTGAAATAACATCACATCATCGCTGAGCAGATGCAAAAGCGGTTAGTCACAGCCGACTGCTTCACCAGCAGCTCGGTCTGTGTACCCGGGAATAAAAAAAAACATAAAATTACGACATAAATGCTGTTACGCTGTGTTGTGATTGAGACTCTGACCCAACATGCATAGTGGAAAGAGACAACTGGGCGTTTTTCGCTCAAAATAACATCACATCATCATCAAGTAACATGATATCAACACAGCTGGAAGCCCCCAGCTACACTGCTAACAGAGGGGCTCCGGCCTGTCACAGCTGGAGACGGTGACTCATGCAGCGGCCGTGTAGCTTGCCAGATGCATTGCCAGCCTAAAGACAGAAGAGTGGAGCTGATGACGTTTATTTTTTCAAAAGCTCTAAAATAATCACATGGATACTGTTATATTGTGTTGTGATTTAAGCTATTTACATCAGTTGTAGCGCTTTGCCCAGTGTTAGGTGTTGTATCAAGGCTGCTGTGAGTCCCAGGCTCACACTGCACACACCGCTACAAAGACTCCTGCTAAAGGCTCCTGTTATTTCTTACGTGCAGTTATCACAAAAAAACAGCCCTTGCCAAGTTGCCAAGGTTGTTATCCGTCGCAGCGGAACATTCTTTTTTTTAAATATTGTATAGTTTTCAATAACAAGGAGGTTTTGGTCCGCCACAGCCTGAAATTCCTCTAAAAAAAAAACACCCCGCTCGCCCGGAGTGTGAAGTTGTAGTTCCGAGCAGGCAGGCCCAAATCATGACGCATTTGACATCAAACATCCCATTTGAGGAGATTTTGGCACAGAAGATAGCGGGAGAGCTAGGCCCGTGGAAGATTAAAGGAAGAAAAACAACATTTGTTGTGACATACTGCCAATTTTGGAACGACACAAAGCTGGTTGCTAATCAGCAAAGTAGCCCTTTAATGAAAATATTCAGCTATTCAGAAAAATATTCAAAATATTTTAGAATATTAAAGACATATTTAAAATATTCAGAACAATTGGGAACAAGTCGAAAAACTAACTCATCTGGCCTTAACTGGAAGGAATATCCGCCGTTAGCACAATTATCAACCATTTGCTGAGTGTCTTACTTGCTTATGATGTCCACAGCAGCTTTGACTTTCTCTCTGTCTTTGTTGAATGTGTGGATCATCATGACTGAGGCCTCGACCGCATCCTCCTCGAACCGCTGCGGGCGACGACACAGAACATGTTTCATTCATAATCAGATTTAATGATCATGCTGCCGATAACTTCAGACACATTCCAAATCACGTTACGTCAACGGTATTTTCAGACATACCATTAAAATGGCCTCTTTAATGTGAACCTCCCTCTCACTCTTGGTTAAAGTGGCTCCGGTGAGCGGACAGGTGAAATACACACCTGACACTGAGAGGCAGGCGGAATCCTTCACTGGAACTTTGGATCCCTGGAAAGAATTGTCGGTCACCAACATGGTCAGACTGAAGACTGATCGCTTTGAGCCAGTGTAGTCTAAACGGCGTAATTTGATTTAACACAACAAATCAGTGGATCATGGTACATACCTCTGCTGCAGCTGCCTTCTCTTTTTCAGCCAGTGCAGCTGCCTCTGCCTCCAGTTCTCTTTTAACTACAAACGAACACACATTATAATGCTGCTATATTTCTGTTCTAGCAATCGGTGAGGGTTTAACTATACATCCTTGTATCGGCGTATTGATTTATATTCCTACAATCAAACTTCATCAGTAGGTAATCGGCAAATCATCCTTTCAGTGCGACTTTCATCGATTTAAAATTGTTTTTCAAAGTGTAAATCAGTTGTATCGATGCTAAGAATTTGTGCCTTAAGTGTTGTGTATTTTTCACAGTTAGAATGGTACATAGTTGTGAAGGTTACTCCAGTTCATTCTCTCGTCAGCGGCGTCTCTTCAGATAAAGGTGGATCATGGCAGGAAGCATCTTGAGAACGAGAGATTTTCAGTCAGCGTTCGCGCTCCACACAGATTGAATCGAGGCCTCGACCTGAATGTTTGTGTCGTTCAGTGTATCGAGCTTTCATAGGCATTCTTCTTTTCCTCTATTTGTGTGTGTGTGTCTGTGTGTGTGTGTTCTTTATTGATACCTAGTCACTGCATCGCAAAATATCATATTGCTCTAAATATACATACTGATCTTTTATCGAGTCGCCATCAATGTAGCATTCATCATATCATTTGCATCGTATTTTTAAAAATATATATTTATTCATTTTTTCTTGGAACAATCAAACACACACGACAGGACAAAGACAAGCCAGGTTTTGACGGAATAAAAGCACAAGTAAATTCAAGCGCAACATCATATCATTTTTAAAAAAAGGTATCGTTACACCCTTAGACATTAGTATCTAACACGACCACAGATCATAATCAACAGAGGGTCAACTAGAGCTGGGTATCGAACTTCAATACTTTTACGGTACCGACTGAACTGCCTCAATGCTATCGAGTATCGAAAAGTGTCAGGTATCAAAACTTGGTACAGACTTGAGTTAATGTCATGAGCATCAGTGAGCTGTCGACTGGCTGCGCTCTTGTGTTTTGCAGGAAAAAACACCAGATGACACGCAGAGGCAGGGCTGACCATGAGTATAATCGTTTGTTAAAAAGGATTACATAAAATTGGTAACTACTGGTATTGGAGTCAACTTATGGGTTTTGGTAGCGGTATAGAATTTTTGTTAAGGATACCCAGCCCCAGGGTTAACTGTTGATCTTTAATCTATTCAGTTTGATGTAAAATGTTGCTCTGATATTTTGCTGTTCATCTAAATTTTAATATGGCTGCTCGGGTGACAAGTCAAACTTAGAGACCATACACTTTAACTTATCTGGAAAAAAAAGTAACAATGCTGTAAAAGGGCTTGAATGTCAACTCATAGTTCTATCAGACTCTCCCCGAGTGAAACATTGTTCAATGGGCTGTTTTTTCTCACCCTGGTTCCTGATGGCGTCGTGAGAGGACTGGACCTTCGGCCGCTGATGCTGCTCAATCCTGGCCAGGGCTGCAGCTCCAGCCCTCTGGGCTCCTTCACTGGGAGCATGGCGGTTATTCTTGACACTGGAGCTGCCCTGCACCTTCTCGGGTTTGATACTAAAGTGTTAAGAGGACAGAAAAGACACGTTACGTTAGTTCACGTCTGCCATCATATTACCGTCCCTGCACAGACAAAACGTTGCTTTACAGGCTAACGGAAACACTAACGTTACATGTACGCCAGTGACAAAGCACGCATGTCTTCTAGTAGGAGGTTACACTAACACCATAGACTAAATAAGCTTGGTGAGGGATTATGTGTTACCGTTAGCCACCCAGAAATACATGGACGTCTTCCGCTTTGATGAGTATTAACGTTACCGTTACGTAACCGAACTGCTAACGGCGGAGACGGTCCGTTAAACGACACCTGACAGCGAAAATCACTCATCGGCAATGTCCTAATTAACTCAACAAAATGCTAATGGCGACCCATTCACCACTAATGACCAGAAACTAGCTATTTGCTAACTCATTTCTGCAGACATTTTAGACTAGCTAGCGCCGTTAGCTGAGGAAAGTTTTCTATTTGCCTGGTGTCTTCCGTTAGTTTCTTCCCAGGTCCCGCAGATTTGAATTTAATGTCCTTCTTAATGTCGTCGAAAAACTTCTTCATTTCTTTTTGGCAGTCACAGAGCAATTTGATAGCAGAAACACAGATAAATGAAGTGCAGCTAGACGTAGCTAGCAGGCGGACCAAAACAAAATTGTGTCAGATGACGGAAAACTACTTCCGCCTCTTCAGGGACCATGTCGCCCTCGTGTGGTTGAGTTGGAAACTGCGCCAGCCTAATTGTAACCAATTTACTAACTAAATAAATAATCCTAATTACTGCTACTACTACTACTACTACTACTACCAATTTTATAATAACAACAATAATAATAATCATAATAATAATACTAAAGATAGAAAACAATCGTTAAAAAAAGGAATAAAGAATTAAATAAACAGTTTGTTTTCTTACATTGTTCATATTTAGTATTTAAAAAAACACTGAATTCAGTTTGGCACAGGCACATTAGCGTTAGACTATAATACTACAAATGATAAAATTATTATATGAACAGAAAATAATGAAGCTGGGTAAAAGAAGATTTCCTTTTGAAATGCTGTTGAGTTGCCTGCAAGTATAAGAGAGTAACTGAAAATACTAAAGTAGGCCACAAAGCCCTGTAAGTGCAGTACTTGAGTAAATGTACTTCGTTCGCCTTCCAATGCGTGTTTACATTTAGTCTAACAAAAAAAAAAAAAAACAGTTTTTAAAATCACTTTAAGAGTTTCCTGATGTGTGGAAAGCCGCACTTTTTTTCTGACACAAGTGTTAGTCAAATTTACGAGCCGTACGTGAAAGCAGCATCGTAGACGCGCTCTCGGCGGAGCAGCGAGTGCCACGTCAAATGTGACGTTCAAGGAGGTGTCGTTGTCCGGGTGGGAGGCGTCCAAACCAGTACAAGAAGCCCCACAGCAACTGGCATTTATGGTTCTAAGGTCCACGAGGAACTGTCCTCAGAGGTAAGGGATCATTTTCTCTTTGATGTTATCCTTTACGCCTTTTGGTTAGCTGGCACAGCTAGCCTGATAGCTGCTAGCGTGTTCTCTGCTCTGGTGCTGACGTCATCCGCGTGGCGCTGAGGAGACAGCAGCGGTTGGAGCGGTTTGATACCAACGGCTCGTTTCGTGCTTGTTTTATGGCTCTCTGCTGCGAGTCAGATGAGGCATATCTATTGTTCTAAGTATGAATGACTCTAAACATCCCAGTGAAAGCTTGACACGGAACACAAAGCTTAAGTTAACATAAGAAGTACAGAAAATCTGGTCCTACGCTATCAGCTTTAATCAGCTTTACTGCCTTTATGTTGCTGTTGCCCTCAGCATCCCATTCAAATGCTAAAATACACCCTCCAGCAATGGTATGGTGATATCCTGGTCCAACAGGCTGCTCACTGTGGGTGTTGGTTCATGCTCTGACAGTGCCAGTGAGTGAATATTTCAGGAGTTATTTCACTCAAGTTCCAGTGCAGAATGTAAATGTCACGCTGGGTGTTTCTGTTTTGTTGTGTCACCATTTATGCAACAGTGACTCTGGTCCCTTTTTTCACCAATAACTTCACAACCCCACCTCCCTGAAGGTTTGGTTAATCAGCGACCAAATCTAACATCCTCTCAAATTTGACCAAGAGTTGGTGCTCATCTGTCAGTTTCTTTCATTACAATTACTCATATGTAGTTGTTTTTTTCAGGAGTTGTTGTTGTTTAAACACTATGAAATGTAATTTAAAAATGTTCAGCTCGGATGCGCAGCCTCCGATTAATCTCTTATTTGTATTCTACTTCTTTTTATTTGTGTGGCAAAGTCAAATCGAAAGCAGCGTTCATCATGGACCCAAACACCGGTGGACTTGCCCAAAGGTTGGCCGAGGCGGGCCAGTCTCACCTCCTGCTTTTCTGGAGCGAGCTGAGCCGTAGAGAGCAGGACGACCTGCTGCCCGATCTGCAGGGGATGGACTTTCAGGAGATCAACGGGTTCTTCAAGGCCGCCATGGAGGCGTCCGGCAGCAGCAAACAGGAGAAGATGGATGCACGCATGGAGCCGGTTCCCCGGGAGGTGCAGGGCAGCGTCACGAGAGACAGAGACAGCCTCAAAGACTGGGAGCTAACAGGTGAGCTCTATCAAACCTGTTCAGTCACATTTATACATCCATTTGAGGACACAGAGACCATATTGTTTTTTTTATAGCAACATTTGGGTTTGTTTGATTATTACAGTGTCGTACAGCGGGAGAGAACATGGGCGCATTTGACAGCTGTTAAGCAAGCTTGCATGGTTAATGTGGGGATAATAAACCATCAAGAGAGACTTACAAACGGCAATTACGTTTTGAGTGTTGAGCAACTTTCAAAATATGTAGCGACGGCCCACAGGTGAGAGAGGGGAAAGATTTCCTGGTATCCAGCCGGGAGGGGGATTAAAACATCACATGGTTACTGAGATGCTTTGATGTTAACATGGCACGGTGGGTGTCCTGATAACATCTGTGACTGGGAAAAAAAAAAAAAATCCTTTTTAATGAACCGTCACGTAAGATCTTATCAAGAAGTCCAAGCAGCTTGCTGTGTGGCTGTCTAAACTCGCAGTTTACTCCCATTCTCAGTCCCCTGCGTAGGTCTGATATATGAGTAAGTCAGCTTGCATTGTTCATTAGACTTTGCGCAATCCTCTTTGCAGTGGGGGTCGGAGCACTTAGTGGCTCTGTTGAGTTTTTCCTTTTTTTAAAAAAATTTTTTTCCTGGGGGAGAATGACAGAGGAGGCTGGCAGCAGAGAACATCTGCTTTTGATTTCGCCTGACGTAAATAGTGTTGCTGCTTGACCCTCATTCGTGAGGTCACTCTGCTCCGTTGGGAGCAAATCTGTGTGCAAGACCTGTGTGTGTGTGTGTGTGTGTGTGTTTGAAGGTTTGGGAGAGAAGTCAAAATCTAGCAGGCCCGCCCAGTCTGCTTGTATAAAACTTGTCTTTATGCACTCGTAGAGTGTTTTATGTCAAGTCACGTAGCAACAGTTCACGACTGATAACCTGCAACTGTCACAAGCCATTTAAACCAGTGGTTCTCAACTGGCGGCCCACTGGCCATTTTGACTTGTTTGCAGATGAGTGCGGGGAAAAAAAGTCCAACATTTATCTTTAAAGGGGACATATTATGCTCCTCTGTCTCTTTCAAGCTATAAATGATGTTATAAAGTTGGATTGCCATTTTAAATGATGCCAAAGTTTGAAATCATGAGGTCAGGGTGTGTAGCAGTAACTCCTGTGGATTGTTTCTAGTGGCTCTGAACGCTCCGTTCTCATCAGTTTTTTTTAATCTCGGACCACTAGTGTGTCACAGTGTGCTGAGCTTCTCTATAGGTTCATCTGGAAGGTGTGTGTTTAAACTGGCCAATCAG
>JAQLOL010000020.1:23781129-23809915 GCA_029783665.1 Naso thynnoides
TGTGTGTACTATGCAGGCTGCCGAAATCAATTGCCCCTGGTGGGATTAATAAAGTTGTTTGAATTGAATTGAATTGACAAGGCTAGTCTGATTGGATTTAATTGCCCAGATAACTACGACCTGAACGAATGAGAACATTCACAGACAGCTAAAATGGTCAATGTTTAGCAAGCAGGCTTACAATGCTGACCATATTCACCATCTTAGTTTGCATATAAGCACTCAAAAGGAAGTGCAGCCTTGCAGGTATTTAGTCATTGGGGTAAATTTGGATCAATTAAACTCTTAAGACTACAGAAATGCCTGGACATAGTTTCATATTTTTCTCAGTTATGAGCTTGTTTTGTTTGTTTTAACTGTTGAGGCATCTTTTGATCCAGGGGAACCTACCCTTTATTGCTGGAGTCATATTAAGTCACCATCATACGTGTATGCAGCATAAAACACCTAGTACAAAAACCCTTGTGTTATGTTGAATAACTGAAAAGACAAACAGGAAGTTTTGTTTTTTGTTGTTTTGGAGATGCATGTCAAGTTTCAAATGCACTTGTTCCTCACTGAGTTAGAGCTGATTGTCCTCCAACCACTAGGTGGCGCACTAAGCACCCACAGTTTATTACACAACAACAACAAAAATAAAAAATTATCATATATCAACAATAATAAAGTATTTTTTTATAGTGGAATGAGTGGAATTTTCTTTTTTAATTTTGTACCACGTGACTAACCACAGCAAATCGTCCCTGAATGTGGTAAAGCAGTCGTAGCCTACAAGTAGCCTCGGAAAGCAGAGAATCTCACTGCTCGGGCAAAACTGAAAGTCTCTATCATCAATCGTTCAAAAGTTGTTTAAAGTTTTTCTAAACGTGAGCATTGCATTGATGCAATGTTTGTCTTAGGTTTAAGGATTGGTTACACTTATATGAAGACTAATAATTAAAAAAAAACATTCAGATACTATAGAAAAGTGTGAAATCAGGGTTTTGCTTCTCTCCTCAAAAGTTATGATTGTGAACTGATATTTTACAAAACTTTTGTCGAGTTCGAAATTATTTGTTTTCTGTCTAAGATGGCCAAAAGCTTGATAACACGCGGTATCTCAGTGTTGTCAGTGATAAAGATTCCTCTTGGTGATGGTAACCTGATGATAGCACCAGAGGAGGACTGAAGGAATCACAAAAGTTCATCAAAACCCTTCCTGAGAGAAAGGGAAAGTAACACAGTTCATGGCAATCCATCAAAAATGTTGAGACATTTCAGTCAAAACCACAAATGCCGACCTCGGGCGATGGAGGTAAAAGCCAGTGGGCTTCACTCTCTGGGGATGTGAGTGTCTGTGCAAAATACAATAGCATGTCTAAAAATGTACAAGAACAGCTGAAGAAAATCAAATAAACAATAAAATCCTTAAAATTCCATCGCAATCCCTTCAGCCGTTGGGAGTCTCTGAACTACAGGAAAGTATGGCTTTCTCATCAGGAAACTTTTACAGGTCAGAAAATAAGAAAAATGGCGATGGTGAATTTTAATTAAAACCTTCACATTTCAAAATAACTTGAAGTTCTGTAGTCCAATCAGACGTTTCAAGCCTCATCAGCAGCAGCAAAACAACACACTTTATGACGTCATTAGACGACCTCTGGCTGACACCTGACTCACACTGCATGCATCTGGTTTGACTCTTCAGGCTATGACAAAAAGTTGCTACTAGCATCGTCAAAGATAACTTTTATTTTATATGATCAGCTCAACAAATGAGTAGTATAACAACATGAAAATTTGCCAAAAAAACTCCACACAAAGTCCCACAGATGTGTTATAAATGACAGAGAAATGACTCCAGAGGACAGCAGCGCAAACGTTAGATTGCATTTAGACTCAAGCTGTCAAATAAAGGCTCTTTTCAGGAGGAAGAAAGCTTTTGATTGAGCGCTGGATTCAAACTTAATTGAAACCTTATGTGTGGCATTCTGGGACTTTGGCATGCTCCCAAGAATCCACAGAATGTGAAGGTTTTTTTTTCCTGCCCCCCTCTCTCTCTCTCTCTTTCCCTCTCTCTCTCTCTCTCTCTCCACTCTCCCTCTCTTTTTTCCTACATGCAGGGGTGTCTTACATCAGCCCAGTGAGCCCTGGAAGGCGACTGACTGTCAGAGTGGGCTAACGAGAGAGAGAGAGAGAGAAGGGCTCGGATTGTAACTTCCAGCCGTCTTGACTCTCACTGGATTAATCTAAAACCATCTCTGAACAAATGGTCTGAAAGGACAAGACATCTTAGAAGTAAGTCAGCTTTTTCTTTTATACTTTTTGTGAACTTCATCATAGTGCGAATGTCACAATCTGACCAACTTGACAGAATCTTGAAGCTCAGATGAAGTATTTCGTAGTGGGAGCCGTGGTTGCACGTTTTGAACTCCATGTACCTTTTGTGTGAAGGAGCTGTTGTTTGCATGGCAGACTAGAAGAGTGGATGGCAGAGCAGAGTAGTGCAGTGTCACACTGAAATGCCTCGCCGCTGTGCCGCCGATCCAGCTGTTCCAAACAGGACACACCGTTTTACCTCGCTGTGGTTGGAAGTGATTCATTTAAATCCCTTCTTCGCTTCAAATAATCATCAGGGTTGAAGAAAAGAATGAACATGATGGAAGCTTCTTTTTCTAAATGTGGTCAGAAATCCAGCAGAAACTTATCTCTTTAACCTCTAAACTGTATTTTTTTAAAACTTATTATTATATGGTTGACATGTTGGATATTATTTATTGATTTTAATGTGATTCAAGCTACTTTACCGCATCACACATTTGTAGAATGGCACCAAATCTTCTTTTCAACAAGCCACAGAAGAAGTGTACTTAATGCTAAAATGCTGTGACCCTTATTGTGAAGCTGTGCATCAAGCTCATGCACATTTTTGCTTGCTTTATTGTGGCGGGGCAGCTGGGAGTATGTTTTTGAAAAAGTCAAACAACTGACTCATTTATGGCCCCTTCGATTCTTTCGCAGTTTACTGCGGTCAGCTGTTGAAATGTGGAATACTCAAGTTACGGCTTTGAAAAAGTCGCCCGTCCCTCCTGCACCCGTCCTGCTTTTGTGTCATGGAGGTGGTGTGTATGTTCCTTGGTGTTATGTAGGTGTTACGTAGGTGGTATGCAGGTATCCTCATGTGGTATGTGGGTGATAGAAGTCCACACAGAGGCCTCTTAACTTTCCTCGGTGACTGAACTCGACACTCATCTGAAGAGTTAATATGTGGAGGCATCGATCAATGGAATAATTGTTCTAGAGAAGGCAAGGTGATCGTGAGGTCACTCTTGGTGTGTGTGTGTGTGTGTGTGTGTGTGTGTGTGTGTGTGTTTCTGATCAGACATGCTGAGGATGTTTTGTTTACACGAATGGCTGCACAGGTATTCGTTTATGTTTTTGTGTTGTTGGCGTTTCTGCAAAGAAAACCAAATGCTGACCGTGAAGCCTTCTTTCAGTAACACGAGGAAAATGAAAAAATTCGGAATCAACGAATATTTTCAGGTTAACCATACGCCATCGAGGATGGAAAAAAATCCCTGAACATGTTTTGTTGTCAGCCTCTCCAATATAATTAATTTCTCAGTTGCATCATTGTCATCATGTGCAAACGTGCTTTTCTGTCTGCTGACAAAAATAGTTCAGTTTAATTAGTCATATGCATTAAAAGTACAATGTACAGTTAAAAGCAATGAAATGCATTTTGCCCTGGCTCTCACTCAACCCTTAAAAGTAATAAGAGCAAAGCGACAGTGTCAGAATAAGAGATAAAAACAATAGCAATATACACAGTAAAAACTTCAGTAGATAAATAAATAATCATTCAATCAAGGTCTACAATTCACACAATCATTAAAAACTACTATTCAGTAGTCTGACAGCCTGGGGATAAAAACCGTCTCTGAGGCGCGAGGTGCGAGCTCTGATGTTTTGTAGGTGCTTCCCTGAGGGTAGACACAAAAAAAAGGCTGTGTGCTTTGGTGACTAGTGTCCCTCCTGATGTTGAGTGCTTTCCTCTTGCAGCGGGTGGTGTAAAATGGTCTAAATAAATGACTTTTCTGTGCTACTGTGAATGTTATTGTTATTTGGTATATGCATTTTGTGACTAAATATTTAACCCTTCTTAAACTAGCATGACGTCAGTGTAAAACTGAGATATGTTTTAGAAAATATTAAATAACTTTTGAACCATTTAAGTCAAGGAACTGTGTTCAATCTGTGAGATTCTCAGCTTTCCGAGGCACTTCGAATGGTGCCTGTGCGACGTTCAGGGCCGAACACTTTTTGATGTTTACCTTCAGAGGTGATATTGAAAGAAGCAGAAAGACAGCACAAAAACATAAATGTCGTCAGACTGTCTACTAAATAATGCCCAGGATAATATGCAAGTAAATGGCTGTAACTTGCTGATGAAAAGGTAAACTTGCGCCAAACTTCACACGGAGCTTCAAAACACCTGAATTCAACTTTCCACGCTAAAAAAAAATTCTCTTCCTGACTATGGAGTTATCCAACAAAACGTATAAGTATAGCCTAAAAGGAAAAGGAGCGATTGAAAAGTACACGGCCTAAGGTACAAGGAGTTAAGTTACATGGTTCTTGTCTCGTTCTGTTTCAAGTCCTGATTAAAATGGAGATTCAAATTCTGCCTGTGAAAATGAACAACTGGCTTTCATGGGGTCATCCAGAAATACAGATTTATTGATCTGTCACCTGCCATATTCACCTGATTTGGCACCCTCAAAGTTCTCCTCTTCTCCGAGATGGGAGAAGGTTAGTGGTCACTATTTTGACAGTGATGATGACATCATTGCTGCTGTGGAAAACTTTCTTTAGTTCTATAAGACACCAACTTCAACAAAGACAGAATTAGAATTTGCGTGTTTCACAACAGCTGGACGTAGCGTGTAAACGCAAACTTATGAACTTATCAACCAATCACAGCTCATATAAATACATACTGTAAACTTGTTATTTGCTGTATGGCAGGATGGACAGCAGAAGCTTCAAAAGCTTCAGAAACTTTATTACTGCTGCTGTTTTAGCACATCTTTTCTGGTTTTATCCCGAGATAAAAACATTTTGGAACAAAATGTTTCTGTGGTTTCCCAGAGCTATTAAAGAGAGATTTTCCTTGATCCGGAACTGGCACTGTTTGGTTATGCTTTAAATAGGTATATGAGAAACAATCAGCATTAATGCTTGCTATGGTAGCTGCAAAAAAATATTTTAATTGAGTGGAAATCATCCAAACCCCCCACTTTCCAGAAAGGGTTGAACAAAATGATCACTATCATGTAGCCAGAGAGAATGCGCTTTGACCAATCTAATGCACTCAATAAATTCTCCAAGATATGGAATCCATTAATCAATTATTTAAATAATACACCAGAGTGATGTTACCCTCTAGTGACGCTCTTGCATGTGCCCAGCCAAAGTGTATTTTTTGTGAAAATACTGTGAAAGTGTAAAAGTGACAGCTGCTAGCAGCATTATTATTTTGATTTTTTCACGTTTTCCTTTTACTTTTTTTTTAGTCTACTGTCTAATTTGTTCAAATGTGTCTTCTGTTGTCTGTGTTCGTCTAGCTTATAAAACTACAAAATTGAAAAGAAAATATTGAAAAAAGAAAAAAAAGAAAATAAAACTCCACTGCACATTTTTTGTGTTCAGATATTAAGAAAAAAACTTGCATCAAATTTCCGAACTATGTAGAACTGAAAATAATTCTCTCACAACTGTCTCCTTAGGAGAAAAAATTCCGGGAGCCCTTTACTTAGAGAATGCATCTATAATGCATTATAAATATACTTACTATGTGTTATAATGCAGCTATGGTGCTGTATAACCATAGTTATAAGTAGGGTTGGGCTTAACCTTACCCCTAACCATGTCTAATGCATTATAAGTGTGTTCATGATGTGTGAAATTGCATTACAGAGACAGGCTTCATAGGAAGTGTTACCAAAATGTCTTAACATGCTTCAACAGTTTAAAGTCTTTTTTATTGAATTAGATTTTTGTCAACTTTATTTTCCAACAAGTCACAAAACACACTGTCATCATCATACCAGCATATTTTCTTCACCTACAACATTATGTGAAATGTCTCAATGCTGTTGCCTAGGGGATCAATAGTAAAAATTGCTAATTTCTTTAAAAATGATCAATAATCACGGTTATATCCAATATAAAGAATGAAATCAGTGGTCAGCTGAGCAGAATGCAGCGCATGGCCTGGATAAGTTCTCCCCTCTTCATCCGAGTGCAGACGCTCTCTCTCTGCATGTCGTCGAACTCTGCGGAACAAAGAAGTCATCTAAGTAGACGGAGACATTTTGGAGATGTGGAAAACAAAAAAATGAAATTGCGAAACGGGGCCACAAAGTCCAGGAACGCACCGATCACCACAGATGGACAATTTACGACAGTATTAGAAGAAGAGAGGCGCGCATTTTTCCTTCGAGACCTTTTTGTTGTGTGCTCTCTTGGCTGAGTGCATAAATAGGAAACCATCTTTGTCGGGGCAAATAGGCTCTTTGTCAAAACTGAAATGGAGGAGTTATTACTTATGACAGGGAATTATATGAAATGCCTGTGGTCGATGTCAGAGGGGAGTGGATAATGTACTCACATATAGTGTTTTTTATTTGTGCAGACAGTCGGAAAACAGAGAGCGAGAGACATTCAAGGGGGATTTTATCCAGCTCCATCACTCCGTTACAGCTTCTGGCTGTAACTTGATATTTGATGCACACACATATAGTTGAGTTGAAAACACACTCTCTCAGGGACAGATATAATGAGAGAGAGCGAACAGAGGAACCGCATTCGGAGTGTGTTATCACTGCATCTTTCTGACATGTCATTTCAATTAGAAACCCTTCCCTCCACAGTTTGGAGGCTGACTGACATCCTCTCATACAGACCCTAATCACACACCACGGCAGAGGCTGTAATTTCAGCCCCACATTCAAAACACTGCACTGGAGTCAGCCGGTGCTTACTTAGCTTAGCTGCAACTCGACTCAGGCGTTGTTTGATTGGAAGTGTCTGCAGATCAATGCTTCCTGCAGGAGAGAAACAGCTGTGCGCTCGCTAGCTGAGGTGCACGCTGTAATTTGGTATAAATATCACCCCTTAAATACTTTGTATGCACATGTGCTTGAACTTTAACCCCGCCCAAACACACACGCCGCTCGTCGACCACCGTATGAAGCGGCTAAGGTTACTCGTAGCCTAAAGCAAACTGCATTTGAGTTTCTTATTTCTCAGCTTGAGTTATTTGTTTGTCTCTAACTTGAGATCTGTCTCCAAAACCAGAGGGGATTTAGCTCAAGTGACGCCAAATTAGACGAAAATATCCTTTTTTTTCTGTGATATTTTGAGAAATAATTATTGGCCTACTCACCTAGGCTTTAATCACAAAAACCTAATTATTTCAGAGGAGCCAAAAGATTAATGCACACACATGTTAACAAACAGCAGTGGATGCCTAACTCCTCCTCTGTGTTTGCACATGTGGCCTCATTCTCTCCTTCCTGTTTACAAGTGGCCCTCTCTTTTTGTTTGTATGTTTGTCTGAAGCTTATTATTTGTCTGTCTCTTAGTTGCCCATGTCCTCCCTAATTACAGGCTGTCAGGAAAGATCAGAGGTAATATTTGAACATCAAAAGGACCTCAGGAGGCGCTGCAGGCTGCCACCGTGTACAAATGAGCCCAGTAAAGAATGAGCTGTCACTGCTGACGAATCAGGCGGTATAGAGAATATTGGCCTTTTTATACAGCTGTTAGCATCTCCTCTGCTGTTTCAGCTGTTTGTATTTTTATGCATATGGAGAAAAATAACATGCTACCACTCAGGAGGAGTATGTTGACTTGAGTACTGTACTTTCAGGATATTAAGCTGCGACCAGCAGCTCTGTAGGTCGCTGTGTCGGCCAGTTGGTCCGCAAAAATTCCAAAATATTTGGCGGCCACAGTTTTCATCCTAGCAGGCTAAAATTTGGCATGGAGGTCAAATGTGTATGTGTGTGTGTAAAGGTGTGTGTTTGTGTTCAGGCCAATTGGCCAAAAGGGGGCGTGGCAATGGGAGTGGCCTATTGCAAAAAAGGTCATTACTTCTAAATGGATTCCCAGACTTGCACAAGATTAGGTGGAAAGGATGATCATGAGGTTATAAGGATAGCTGATCAACTGTTTGGGACAACTGAAAAAAGGGGGCGTGGCTATGGGAGTGGCCTGTAACAAAAAAAATGCATGACTTCTAATTGGATTCATGTAACATGGCCAAGCTTTGTAGAAAAACACACATGCTTACTCTTATTGGTAATGGTTTGCCCCGCCCCTACAATTTAGCCACGCCCCCTTCCATAACTCATCCACCATGTGTCGTAGACTGTTATGGGAGGCATCATTGCAGACGGTGATTTTCATTCCCTCACTTTCTGAATTTTCTGAAGAAAGGATTTAACATTCAAACAAGTACACAGTATCTTACTTCCCCACCTTCCTTGCTGCTGGTTGCAGCTGTTGTAAATTTGCACTTATTATCTAAATTTTGAGATTGTTCTTTACTTGAAAATGTTTGTATTTTTCCATTTTACTCTTGCACTTGACATCATTTCAGTGGAAATTATTGTGCTTTTTACTCCCCAACATTTAGCAGCTTTAGTTAACTTTCAGTTAAAGTTTTATTTTCATTAAAAACATGATGAGGCCATAACTAGAGATACCTTTTAAAGACTTGACCGGTGACCTCCAACATTTTTGGCCGGAGACTCCTGCATGAAACAACAACAACAGCAATAGCAAAAACATTTCACACTCTAAGCTTCTTGGATACATTTTTATTTCAATTGATGTTCAAATTATTCAGTTGTCCACAAAAGGAAATGATTAGACAAAGGTCAAAAATCAGAACAGAAAGTTGTGATGCATGACTTTTTTTTTTTCCTTTCCTGTCCCATTAACCACCTCATGGTTGCTCAGATTTATAACGTGACCTTTTTGAGGAGACTTGACCCCTACTTTGGGAACCACTGAAATAAAATACATAGCCACATTTAAGCAGATCAAACTAGCTTTTTCCTCAACCAGCAGCAACTGGACTGGGTGCATTAACACATAAACACTTTAAAGTGGTGATCTCTAAGATTTGACTGACATTATTTTATAACAGCACCTTTGGTGATTCGGTGTAATTGCAGGCGTGCTCTTGGACTTAATCTCCCAGAATTTACAGGGAAACCAGTCGACTGTACGATGTCAGCAGATTACATGTTTCCTTTCCTCAAACCGTTCTTTTCTTTTTCCTTGGACCTGTGCTTGCACTTGAACTGTCGTCACCTGGATGCTGGATTTTCTTTGTGCATTGACCTGCCAACTAACAGGAAATAAAAAGTACCTACGCTGTGGCGTTAGTTCCACCCACCCTCTGGTTAGACCAACCCCTGTCGATTAACTAACTGTGTGCTGCCGGTGATTCAGCAAGGAAATGTTGCCGTAGACACCCGGATGGCAATGCTGCAAATACAAGTGCTTTCAGCAGTGGGCCACTGGCTCAACTGACATTGTTTGACCCGCTCTGTGTGACTTAACAGACAGTAAATAAATGAAAGTCTTTGAGACTACCACTTTAAGATGATACTTTTGCAGATTTATAACTGAGTCCTGTCAGAAATGTTTCTTTCTAAAAAAAAAAAAGGCGTATTTTTCTGTGGAATAGAGTAGAATAAACAGATTAGAATGTGATATTTTCCTCATCAGAGGCACAGCTCCTTCTCTTATTTTGAAAAGCGGTGATTGTTTATTATGATGAGGTGTAGAGACTGCTGGAACTTGTTAAGTCATTTTACGCTTTGTTTAAGAGTACATGTGTACTTTTTGCACTTTTTCTGTTGAAACCGGAGAAAGCTTTTCTTGTCACAGCTGAACGCACAAATGTCTTTTATTTTAGCAGCGTGCAGAGGACGGACCTCTGCTTTAATGTCGGGAAATGGAAAAAAAGAAGGCCTCTTGGCGTGAACCGCTGTTTTTCCAATCTGACAGTGTAGCTGTAAAGTTCAGCGCCTGGATATTCAATCAAAATGGATTTCCAGTCAGGAATTTTTTTAGGCTACTCTCCTTACATAACAAACACAACTTCTTGTCACTGCGGGAAAAGTCACAAAGTATTATCTTTGCAGAAAGATGTGGTAGGTTGAACACGCAGGTAAAACAGATTGTCGAATCTGTCTGTGAGTGTTCATGGCTGAGGTGGACCTTCATTGTCTCCTGTAGTTCCTCACTTTCTGTCTTCCTCACGGCTGCTAAACATCAGCTGGGAGCCTTTACGAGCACCTGCACGCTGGCTTAAACACCTCACGTCCTCAGGCACAGACAGGTCCAAAATGGTACCACCAGTGAGACACTACAGCAGGTGTAGAGATACCACTCTGAAGGGTATACCGTACTGTACTAACCTGAACTATACCGCTTACTGGAAACGAGGCTTAAGAGTGACAGCTATGGTGTTAAAGACAAACTTCAAAGCTTATGTCATTCCAGTGAGGACCCACCTTTAAGCCTTTAAGTTAGTTTTATTTCATTTCTATTATTTTTCCTTTGGACCCCTCCCTAAGGTATAAGGAACAAGAAAAATTAACAACAATGCAGAGCAGATGGTGACCAGTGCACAGAGCATTAATTAGTTAGCATACATGTAGTGTAAGTCATTTAGAACTCCAAAAACTTGGAAGGATTTTCTTTAAATATTTAACCAAATTAAACAAGACTTTTATATTACGAGAACAGATTAACTTTTGGAATTTATATAAAGTAGGATTAACTCTATAGTAGCTTCTAATCAACTTTTTTTTTCTGTCATCACTTAAAAAGGAACAAATAAGCACATAGTGAAACTCGTCTCCTTGGTCACCAATTGAACAAAAGCTACATGGTTTAGGATTATTATCACGATCACACCTACGCTCTGAAACAGGCAAATTATGGCCTCCACGTCGAAAATTACACGTACAATTTTTTTCAGCAGGTCTCAACATAGTAAAATACATCTCAAAAGTAAAATCAGCTTTAAACAATTTATAACTATGGCATAGAGGATTGCTATGTGATTTCTCATGCCATCTCTGCAATTTCACGTCGGTCAGTCTGCGTTCGATCATTAACTTTAAAAGTTCAGGATTCAACCCTTTTGTTCTCGTACCTTAGATAAGATAGACCACGTTCGACAAGGATAGTTTTGATTTGGAGGGTCATTTAGACTGAAGGATATCATTATCATACAAGTTCTTAAGAAAAACAAAAACAGTAGAAGAAATTCTCTGTGCTGCTCTGTAAGGTTGGATTTCTGACGTCCTTGTAAAACAACACAGTAATTTCTATGTAGAAGGACATGACGGACAAGATGGATTTATTCCAGTGCAGCCTATGAAGTAGGACATGACCGACTCTCCAGCTTTTGGCTTCATGTTACTGTAAAACTACTGCTTACGAGGCAAAGTTTTGTTTTGATCAACTCTATCATACAGCAGCCCAAAAACCTGCCTTGTGTATCTTTACACGTGCATGTGTCATGTGAGATATCCTACAAGTACATGTGTGGACTGGAAACTTCACCCCAGGTGTCACATCTGAGCCACACAATAGAGTATTGTTTTCTCGAAAGCTTTCTCTTTCACTTAGAAAATGTAATTATGCGTGTGTGTGTGTGTGTGTGTGTGTGTGTGTGGGCCTGCTGCATGTGCGTGCACCACATTCTCTGATTTTACTGCATGTGTGTTTACATGGCTGCACCTGGCTCTGATTGGGAAATGTGATTCGGATTTCACGCATTCCCATAAAAATACAATATGTGCAATGCTATGTTACAGCCTGTGGGGAGAAATAAGAGGATATAATAGGAAGCACATGTGGACGGTTATACGGGCACACTGTATAGCAATCAGGCTCAGCACCAATAGAGCACATACACACGCACATGCCCTCATACTGTGTGCTGTATATGCAGTTTATAGCTATAAGGACTGGGCATATTTCTTGGGCTGAGGAGGAAAATATGAAAAAAACTGAATAAAATTTGTTTATTGTTTAACTTTTTGCAATTTAGACTTGCCTTTTCTTAGGCATCATATTTGCCATTTTACACTGTTGACAGTTTGCCTTTATTAAACAGATTATTGTACAGACCGCAAGAGCATGGGGAGTCTCCAGCTGGAACTGAATCAGGAATGTTGTGGGGTTTTTTGCTCCGGTCTATAGCGTTAGGCCACTGGACGACCTGCAAAATACATTAATGACAACAGAAAGAGCTAAAAGGTAACTTTCAGCTGCTGTTCCTGTTATTAAACGTGAGCAATCATTTGCCGTACCTCTATACGGCTGCGCGATCCAAAACATTTTTTCCTACATGTTGGATTGTCATTGTCATTGTTATAATTGGGTGATTGATTACTTTTGAATCTTTAACCTCATGCGATTGAGTTTTGTATATCCTTTTGTATTTGTAGCCAGAAGATTTAGAAGTATGCAAACTTTCTTTTTGTTTTGAGTTCTATCAGGAAGTTTTGAACCTCGCTTGATGACCATCCATGTTCCCGTCTGGCTAAATTGAGGGCATTACCCTGACGGTCCTCTGACTTTTTACACAGCCCCATCATCATGCTAACGACAAAGTACCTGCAAAACTAATGACATTTCCAGCTGTACTTTGTGCTTGGTGCTAATTATCAAATGTTAACATGAAAACATGGCAAACTATGTGTGAAATATTATATCTCCTCTGCTAGCAAAACTGTACATGTTTTGATTTTTTAAAAACCAGAAAACAGCATGGTGGCTCAGTGGTTAGCACTGTTGCCTCACAGGTCCTGGGTTCGATACCCGGCTGGCGTAGGACCTTTCTGTGTGGACTTTCCATGTTCTCCTCTCTTCTCTTCTTTGCCTTCCTCCCACAGTCCAAAGACATGCATGTTTGGTTAATCAGTGACTCTGAATTGCCCGTAGGTGTGGTTGTGCGTCTCTTTATGTTGCCCTGTGATGAACTGGATGAAAACACCCCACCCCCGACCCAATGCCAGCTGGGGTTGCCTCCAGCCCCATTGTGACCCTGCATAAGCTGTTACAGATAATAAATAAATAAATGAATGAAAAAATTAGCAACGCAATACAATTGCAATCAGCACATTGCGACTGAAAAATACCTCGCATTCATTCTAAATAACATTAATCATGTACACAAGTTGTGAAAGAGGAAATCATCATTCATCCAATATTTTGATAGCCTATATAAGATGTTCACTGCTTAAAGTTTTGTTATTGCATTTAACATTTTAATCAGTATAAAAATTTGTACAGTTCAACAGACATTGTGTCCCGTCTTTGTGCATTGTGATGAGGAGAGAGGAGACTGTCAGGACTTCTTCCAGTGTTTAGTGCCTGATAGTGAAGCTCCCTGTTTTTGTTGACCTTCTTAACCTCCACTGGTTACTCACTAAAGCCCAAGTGTTGATGCTGCTGTGTGACAGAGACGGGGAGCAGAGCCAGGTAATCTGTGTATTGACTTTACAGGCTTTCCCAGGGTCGCAGGACCTGGCGGTGCTCTGTGTGCTAAGCCCTCCCACGAAAATCTGGTTATTTATATAAACAAATCCTGGCGAAACAAAATAAAACTTCTATCCTGTCTGCAATGTGAGACTTCTGCCGGAGGACATGATTGTTCCTGAGGTTCTCAGAGTCACCGTACAGAGGCGGATGCCCGTGAAGAGAAGGATCTGTGTGTAAAATGTGTCCAAAATCCTGGTTGGAGCTGCTGTAATTCAGTCATATAATGCCTAATGTCAAACTAGCGTCATTTGGCTGTATTCGGTCCTAGTCTGGCTGTAGTTGCAGGGAGGCTGGTTCCATTTACGTGGTAAAAACAACACTTTTATGCTGCTTGGAACTCTCAGTCCAGGAGGCGTGAGTCAGCTAAAATGGTCACTATTTGTGTGCAAACCTCCAGTGAGTGCACCAGACTTTAAGGCCGTTTTCACATAGTGGCTGAACCATCTAACTACATGTCATGTGATGCTCTGGAGCCCAAAAGATTGTTTCCCATTTCCTTACATTTTAAAAACAGTGGATAAAACTACATATGCTTTTGAGCTTAACAACCACAACCCACATGAAATAACTTGTTTTACCATCACACTTTGATTTAGTCAGTCTGATAACATTTGTAGTGCAGTCTAGCAGAACCACATGTTTAAAGGCAGAGTCGGATGGATTTGTTTGTTGCAGTTTGTGAACACGACATTCCAATTCGGCCCCTCCTCCTCCTCAACATACCAGGAGTATCCTAACTTAGCTACGTGCACTGTGATACTGCTAACCTAACGGCCAATTCATACTTTCTCATCCGTGTGTCCACAGGGGTTCGCTCTGGTATGCGTGACGTAAAAATCGTCATCCACCCATGTCTACAAGGGTGCGCGCGGACCCCTCTGTGGACGTCTGCGTGCGGCTGAAAATTCATGACCACGTGGATAGCATGTTGACTGCACATGCTCTCTCACTTGTGTGAATTAAGCAATATTTTGACTTAACTAGTTTTACTGTAGTTACTGGCTGACACTGATTTAGTTGTAGCTGCAACAATAGTAACATTAGTCTGGCTAAAAATGATAGAAGAAAAGAAGTGCAGCCACTAAAACTGCTTCTGTTATCTTTTGTCTGCTCTGCTGCAATCTGCGCGCTACATATCACGTATGGTCAGACCGGCATGGAGCTTTGTTTTTAGTATGAATGAAACTGCTTTCCCAGGCTGCACGAACAGACACGCAGCGCGGAAAATATGCTCATGCCTTAACTTTACACAGCAAGCTATGAAGGAGTATTATAAGCTAACAAGCTAACCACCACTGTTTGGCAACTACACGTCCAACAGAAAGCAAGCCATCTCCGTGTCGCTCTGCATCCCCAGCCTCTCCTTGAAAGCAGGTGAAAAGAAAACCAAGATTTCCTTTCATTCTGGAATGAGCTTTATCTATTTGTGGTTTTGCCTAATTAGGGCTGTATTTCCCTTTCTTCGCTGCATGCTATCTGTAACTTTCTGTGGTCCGAATGGTGCCCAGTAGCTGTGCTCCATTGTGCTGCTAATGTCACCTGCGCGCTGTCTTTGACTGTGAGAAAAACACATCCCCTCCCCATCCAAACACATACCGAGACAAGCAAAACATCAAAATACAGGCGGAGGGTGGTGTGTCTCCATGGTCACGTGAGCAGCGTTACTTTGGTCACAGATCTATATTTTATTTTTTAGGAAATCCACCTTTAAATTGTTGTATTTGTAATTGTAATTGTAAATACTTTAAATAGTTGTGGTTTCCATTCAAATTGCTGAGAGTTTGACTGAAAGTTAGCTACACCTCTGGAGGTCCCTAGTGGGCTCTGTTGGGCCAAACAATGTGGAAGCCATGCAGGATATCTGGGCACTGTTTTCACATGAGAGTCAAACTTTATTGGCTTCATGCACCACTGAGAAACTTTTATAGGAATGATGTTTATCGTTGATGTTTACTTCTTAAACATCAGTGCTTGCACAGCTAACTGATCTATTAAGCTAAAGCTAGCTACTAGTTACAGCCCAAGAGAAAAAAATTACTCCGTGCCCACTATTATTATCCCATATTGCAATAGTAGTTATTTTTCACAAATTTAGTAAGTGTTTCTTGGTAGAGCTGGTGGGTTTCTGTCCTTCACCACGTCCTGAACCAGCCAAGAAGGAGCTGATATTTGTGGGGCAGCACAGGTTTTTTTCCCCCCAGAAGTCGAATTTTAAGTTAATAGTCGTTCTTTTCAGAAACGTTCTGTTGATACAATAAACTCTGCTTGCTGCCGATGAACATTTTGTGTTTATAATAACCTGTCTGAATCCAAAGACAGGTCCAGTCAAAGTTTTTTTCATGTTTAAATTTTGCTGTGAGCGCTGCAGTCTGCATATCTTTGAATATATCTGGAGACATACATTAGTCTGAGTGAGTAACTGTAATGCTAGATGGTGTTTTTAACTTAAAGTGACATGCCATAACTCCCACTGGTACAGTAGATACAGTTTTGGCAACCACATTCAGTAATTTTTACTGCATATGGTTTTGTTTTTATAAGTGCTCCTGACAGAAAGTCACACTGCTGTAGACAGCCATCATACAATACCCTGAGTTACGGGATATGAGGATTTTTAGATACAAAAGGTAGGTCTAACTTTTTATTATTACAGTTGATTTTATTGACTGCTTTCTTTAATACGGTCATGACTGCTGACTTCTCACTCTTCTTATGTGACCAGTAGGGGCTGCTAGTTAGCAACACCGAAGCCGCAAAATGCATTTCTGGTAATCATCTTGGATAAAACAGGGCTTATAAAGTCTTTTGCGGACCACAGTTTGACTTAAAAACTAACTTTTGTTGAAATGTTTGTTCTTATCTTGATCAGATTAAAGTTGCAGAGGGAAACTTCTGCTAACAAGCTAACAAGCTAACATCAGCGGGAAGCAACTCTGCAACAGCCATTTGCTTTGGCTCACGTTTTATTTCGTTTTTTGCTGCGCTCTCTTTAAAGTCCAGTTTGAACTGAGACGAAATGGTCGCAGGGAAAGTTGCAGCAGGGTAAACTGGTCCGACACTCTGTTGTTGGCAGAGGTGAGTCAGAGCGTAAGACGAGAACAGCTAATCAGCTCATAGTGACATCACCTGTCTCTAAGAGGTGCAGCATCAGGACAGAGAGTATAGAGAGCATCACTGATTGGACAAATATAACAGGAGTGATAGAATTTTTAACCATCCTAAATACAGAGGCATGATGGGAAAACAGAGATCTTGCAAAACTCTCAGACTGCATAACGTTCTAACAGCTGTCTATGGGTATTGTGACATATTTTCCAAATAGAACACAAAGAAGTTATTGATATTTACCCCAAAGTTACCAACTGCAGCTTTAATTTCATACCTGTTGTGTTCTACAGAAATTAAGCATGAAATGAAATCAATAAATTCCTGTTTTTTATGTTCAAAGTAGGGTCAGGCAATAAATTGATTTTAAATCGGAATTCAACTTAATTTGTTTGGACAATGTCAAAAAAAAGAAAATCTGGAAAATCAATTTTCCCATGAACTAGGGTAAATATGATAGTTCAAGGGAAATTTTTTCATGTACAAAAATAATTCACAAGTGACAGCAAAGCTGTAAAATGTGGTGAGGAGTCAAAGGTGAGATCCAATATTTTTACTTATTTTTTATAAGTAAAGTTTGGTGAAAGTTAGGCTGGCACTTTATTGATCTCAAATTGGGGGATTCATCTTTTTTTGATCAAACCTTTCTTTAAAAAAGTTTTGGCTTGGTTAAAGATAGATTTCCACTTTTTTCCCAATGGGGAAATTCATGTTTGTTTGACGTAAAAACAGAAATAATTCATTTGTCTTTTGTAGTTAAAAAAAAAAGAAAAGAAAAAAGATTAAAATCAAAAATTGAAAGTGGTATGAAGAAAAAAATGGGGATTTTATTTTTAGGCCAAATTGTCCAGCCCTACTCTAAAACTATTTTGACTATAAGCCTGGTGGAAATCTGTTTTCACTGTGGGCACATTTCTCCTTTATTAATCCAAATGTGTCCCTGTTAAACAAAGAGGCCTCTGACCACAGGAGCCTCAGTCTTAACTGACCCGTTGGTGAGGCTCCTGGTAGCCAAAGCTCCATGTTAGAGAGAATAAAACAATATTATCCAGGTTTTCAGCCTTTGGATGCATATTTTGTAATGGATCAATGGTTTATAATGACAGACAGAAAGCATTGACTCAAATACACCATGTTTGCAATAAATTTAAACAGCTTGCACTGGATTTAAAACTCTGCTCTATGCTTAAACATACAAAATTCTCACTAAATGTTTGCTATGTATATTTAACTGCCGGTTTGCAGTAGAATGTAAACTGCAAAGCCCAGACCATGACTGGGTGTTACACTTTGTTTATTTTAAATTGTATTAAATCTTGTATATACTGGTATGTTGTGTTGGAAAGTATCACCAATCTGTACCGAGGCAAATACAAAACGCACATTGTCACTAATATTGTGTTTGGATGTGTGCAAAATCAAAGTGAAGGGCCCTCAAAGATGCTGTAGGGGCCTCCTCACCTAACATCATGGTTACAAAAATGTATATTTAACTAAGCGACAGGAAAGTTTTTGTCTGTCCCTCGGTGATATATACAAGAGTATGAAGCCAACTTTCCTTTATGAGTTATTGCCTCGACTTTTATAACATATAGACTGAAGTTACAGCAGGTACAGTTAAGGTAGGACCAGCACTGTTACAGTGCGTCTCTGTTAGTAATATTTTTCTCTTACTCTCGTTAATCTCTGTGTGTTCTCAGCCAATCTTTCTTCATTCTGTGTGCGTTTGAATCTTGACCCCGGATCTTTAAAATGTGTCAAACATGATTCTCTCCTTAGTTTTGATAACTTTACGCACTTTGAGCTGCGGCTTATTTTTGTTCTTTTGCTTTAAGCTTTTCAAAGTGTCGGTGGAGCTGACTCTGGTTTATTTTGGTAGAGTGACCCTGAAACATGAAGTGTTGTGGTTTAGACTTTCATGATGTTTAGCTGCGCTGTTTGAAAGACCTGAGACCAGAGACATGTTCGGATTTTCCAGGGCTGACATGATAATGACAGAACATGGTGATGTCAGGAGGGTAAAGTGTAATGCCAATATTATTATTATCAGTGAGGAATATTCTTAATAACAACAACAACAACAGCAACAACAACAACATTAATACTACTACAACTACTACTATTACCACCTCTACGGCCAATAATAAGAAGGAGAGGAAGAGGAAAAAGAAGAAGAAGAAGAAAGACATGCATTATAATACTATAATATACTGTATATATGGATTTTAATGGATGTCTGTACTGGACCTCAATCCTTAAACTGATTTCAGACCAAAAGCAGTGAACACCACAACATGACCTTCAAAGTCAAACGATTAGACGTGATGTCACTTCAGGCGACGTAAATCTCGGGATACACGGGATATGAATCACATCATGTGGCATCCATTGCCTTCACCTTCATCACACGAGGCTGAAAAAGTTCAACTTTTTAGGAAACATCATGTGACACTTTGCCACGACAGCCAATCAGTTTTGAGATTCTCCCGAGGTCATTGATGTCCTGATGGCACAAATGTTAAATTGACCGAGCAGACATTGAATCAGACACGGCTGTTGAAACGCTTATTGCTGTATGTGAATACCGTGGAGCTCCTACAACACGACTTTATACACCACAGAAACAAAGACACAGTGTTGTTAAGTTTTTCAACCTTTGCGGGACTTCCACATCCGATACTGTGCAAATATAACCATTAAATCGGTCGTGGTTAACCATGGCAAATGGCAAGCTAATGCTAACTGTGGCTGACATGAAACTGTGCGACACAACTGAACAGGCTCCAGATGATTTTACTGACCAGACACGGCGTAGTTCAGTTTTCGAGCCTGTCTAGGACCTCCACAACTGATACAGTGCCGCAAACACGGTTATATCGGCCATAATTAATGACAGTAAGTGGCCAGTCCCCCCTCCTCTGAATGAGCTAACAGCGGGCTGTGCTTAGCATGAATGATGCAATTGAAATGATTATCCAAAATATGATCCAATTACGATCGAGTGACACGATACTGGTGTTTCTTGTGATAAACATTGCTTCATCACTTTCGGTCTGATACCCTGCATTACTACAGTTGATTTGTGCACAGGAATCTTCACTCTGTTTTGAAAGCCTCCCAGCTGAAGCCCTGCAGTGCTTCTATACATCTGCACTTCTCCCCCACCTCGTCCCCTCCCTCCCCTTCTCCTACTTTCCTCCAGTTACTCTACTCGTACCTGTTTATGTTGGCCTGCCCGCACTGGTTCGTTACAGTGCGAGTTCAACACATTAAATGGGGGGATCCAGTTTACCTGGGTGCCATGGTTACAAAGGGGAGCAGACTTTACCTCAGAGTGGTGATATCCAAACCAAACTCTGCCTGTTGGTGTCTCATCGTGAAAATAAACAGTTTAATTAGCAGTAAAATGTCAGACATGCTGTGCATGGAAGGAGACACTTTTTCCATAATTTCCTGACACTTGGAGAATTTTTTTAATTACTTGTTTTCTCACTCGTGGTCTGTCAAATTTATCATATTTCTCTCTGCTCTAACATACAGGTAGGAAAGTTTATGTGAACTAAATCTTCTGTCCTTTTCCTGCTCCGTCTCTCAGGAGCTGTGAGAATAAATTCCCCACTAAAGGGTTTGTGCAGCTGGTCCTCTGTCTCCAATCACTTTGTGCCTCTTACTGGTACTACTTGTGTTTTCACTTCTGAAAAATTTGTAAATCTGAAAGGTGTAGATGTGGAAAGTTATTTTAAAGAGTAGTGTCAGTTCAAACACTAAGTTGTGCCAACGTTTCTAAAATTATTTACTCTTAAAAGTTACTCATGAATGAGACAACTCTGAACTTTGTGTGTAAAAACATGATAAGCATAAATAAAAAGCTGGAGATGCTTAATATATGTACAAAGTTTAAATTTAACCTCTTAGATGATTTGATGTGCTTTCTCAAGCTTCTAACAGTTTTCCCTTAGAAGTCTGACATATGTCGTTGCAAGTGAAAAGGAAAAAAGTCTGGAAAAGACACTTTTTGAAACTGAGATAGGACATGAATAAGTTTTTCCTGCTGTGTTCCTGAAAGACAAGAAGTTTCCAGGCCTGTGAACCTGCGCCTGTGTCTCCAGCGCTGCTGACTGATGTGATCTTACTGTAACAGAGGCCAGTGGTGGAATTACAGCCATTCCCTTCCTACAGGTACTGGGAGGCAAAGGAGGAGGCAATAGTACGCAGGAAATCCACGTCTATAGTTTAGCGATCACTAAATCACAAACATCCAGAAAGTCTCTTACAGTACCTTTAACTTAAAGCTGAGGTAGGCGGTTTATTTTTGGTGTCATCAAATATTCCATAATAACCTTTGAGCGTTTTGAAATTCAGATGATCTGAAAGAACACTAGACTTCTGCACGGCACCTTGGATCTGGATTCAGAGTTTAATGGGCCTTTCAGCCAATCATGGGTCATTTCAGAGAGAACATGTTCCTACTGGCTGCTCTACACTGCACTTCTTAGCAACAGGTGATGTGGCTATGAGCTGACTGGCTGTTGAAACAAGTGATGTTCTGAAACTGGTCTCTGGTGACTTGACAAGCTGAGCCGCAGGAGACGCCGTCAGCTGGCTTGAGTCGAGCAGAAGTCAACCAATTTACTTTGCTGCAACTTTCCCTGCAACTAGTGTTGTAGTACTTGAGATTGGTCTTAGTCGCAAGACTTCTTTTTGAAGGTCTCTGTCCAGTCTCGGAATTGAACGCATTTTGACTCGGTCTTGTCCCGGTCTAGGTCAAAGTGGGCTCAGGATTTTTAATCAAGACCCGTTAAGACCACAACAGATTTATTTATTAACACAATGACTGTTACTGGATGTAAAACTTCCTTCTGCAAATGCAACCAATAACGTAAGTCTTCTGTAGTTTGGTTTTTTTGATTCGTCTGAGTTTGGCTACCTTAATCACTTAGAATTCAAAAGCAAAACAACATATAAAACACTTGACAGAGTGCAGGTTCTGGTAGGCAGAGCTTACTGAGACGGCTTGGAAAACAGTACACTTCTATTCCCACCTTGAAACCAGAGGAAAATTTTTTAAAGATCTTGGTCTTGACTCAATCCTGGTCCCTTAAAATCTCAGTTTTGATGCGATCTTGGCACACTCTGGTCTCGGTTTGTGTGGTCTTGACTACAACACTACCTGTAACTGTTTTGTCCTGTCATAATCTTTTAGCGTAAACTGGTCTTTAAGAGAAAGACGACAACAAACGAAATAAAACGTAAGCCAGAGCAAAAACACGAAGGGGAGGGTGCATCAGAGTTGCTTCCTTCAGAGTCTCATGCTACAGCTAGCTTGATTTCCAGAGGTTGCCTACCTCAGCTTTAAGAATATAAACAGTGATTTAGATCTTCAGCTTTAACTCTGAGAGCAAGAGACAGTGAGAGAGATGTTTTTAAAAAATGCCTCGTAAGGTTTTAGAGACTGCTGAATTTTCCCTTACTGATCATTTTCTATAAATTGGAGTGACAACTTTGCTAATTTTAGATCTTTATCACTTTGAGAAAACCGTAAGTCCTGAAAAACAACAACAAAAAATGGCAGATGGGGGATGCCTGAGAAAAACCAATGATTTTATCTGGATGAAAGTGAAGTTTTACATAGTATGCTATAGTAGAGTTTTTGTAGGCTTTGGAAAATTCTGTGTGATTTTCAGTAAATGGGCTAAAACATGCAAACACACCGGCATGGTCCTTTGAGAGTCCCTAAATGTAGAACCAAAGGTCAGTTCTCCTCCATGATACAGCACAGGCAGCCTTTACATAAATGTTCTCCAGAACAGGCCAAACACACATTCTTGACTTTCAAGTGCACACAAGCCGTCAGGTGTTTGTGTTTCATTAGCTATGAAAAGCAAAGAGGAGTTAAGCTCAGTAAAGGGGTCGGGGAAGTGGCTGTAACGTGAGGCTGCAGGAAATGGAAGTAAGAAAAGCACTGAGATTATGTGTGAGGGCACAATGAAAGAAACAAGTCACAGTGAAATTAGTGTCACAAAATTCTGTGTGTGGACCAACGATACTGGTCACACAAATTCGTTTGAGGTCCTTTTTAACTACACAACTGCTTTGAACGTCGAGCATTTGCGTCTTAACTCAAGAGGCTTCTGAGAATCAATTTTAATTGTCAATACTTTTCTTTTGGAAAAAAACAAACCATAACTACTTGTGTTTCCCCCCAAGTTTTTTTATACCTCCAAATGCAAATGTCTAGTCAAGTAGGCAGGCAAAAAGAAAAGCTGAGGAAATGTTGGCATGAGCTCAAAATCAACAGGTCTGGATTTGTTTGGGCAGAAAACCTGCATTTCATATATGTCAGAGGTTAATCTGGACAGAAAACCCTCAAGATCAGCGGTGGTGGCGGCAGAATGGCTATTGTTATAAAATGTTTAAGATCTTTTGAATAGCTAATGTAATCTTCATGCTTAAAAAACTAATGACGACTTTGAATTTTCCAAACTTTTCAGCGATATAACTTATGTTTTACTGTTTGTTTCTCATTTTGCATATGGTAGATAATTGGAATAGTTACATTTTGTTGCATATATGATATTACATTACATTTGCATTTGAGTGGATGTTTCTTTCTTTCTTTCTTTCTTTCTTTTTTTTACCATTTGCACTGTTTGCCTTTGTTTTTAATAATATATTTGAACAACAAATGTCACTTTTCCTTCAATGCCATCTGTTAGAATTTATATTTAAGGTCAGAACTATTTTTTGACTTATCTACATGATAAATGTAGATGCAAATGCTAAAGGATGCACCAGTATCTTACAGCATTTGTAGTAGTAGTAAAGTACCAGCCTGTAAAATCAAGCGATGCAAAAACAGCTTTGTCCCAGCAGCCATCAGTGAAATCAGAAAGTCATGGCAAAACAGCTTTGATAACGTAGGAGCGACATTCAGTGTTATTTATTGACTATTTATTGATCTTTGCGCTTTTAAATCTTGTTTTTCCCTTATCCTGTTTCTACCAATGGCACATTTCTATCTTGTTTTTAACTACCATGTTTTTACTGAGTGGTGATATATTCTTATTTATCTGGCTTTTATTTGCCTTGCTTTTTGCCTTTTCAGTATTGAGCACTGTTGTCACTTTTTCATGTTAAGTCCGGCCCCGTGTGTGTTGATTGTGTGTGTAAAAAGGAGGCTGACTAATTCACTGTAAACCAAATCTACCTATGGGTATGAATAAAGTTACCTTACCTTGGTAAAATATTGTAATAAATGGCTGCAACTTGCTTAGGAAAAGTTAAATGTAGACCAAAATTCATTGGGAAGCTTAAAACATCCAAGTGCATCTTTCTAAAATAAAACAAAGCAAAACTTCCTGGGGTTCTGCTTAAGTTCACAGTAAAACAACAAATCTTTTGCGGCCATTTTCCAAAGATTCTGTTAATTTAATCCATTTTCAGACAAAGCAAATGTAAAATTGGGGCTATAAATGAACCGCTCTGTAGCTATGACTTCTCTTGAATCAAATGATGTATGGCACTTGATGCTGACTGCCAGAAAAAGTTAGGAAAATTAAAATAAATACAGGAAAGTCTGACAGCCCCAAAATTGCATTAGGTCTTCAAAGCTTTAGCAGACGAAGTGCCTGCTGGTGGAGATTCTCTGTTGAATATAAGCGACCAGAGAAGAAGCATGCAGATGTTTTAGAGAAGTACAATATTTCACAGTTATTGTCAGCAGATTGAAGAGTGCAGTTTGTGAATAAAGGGCTCTACTGTTAAAGTGGAGCCTTATCCCATTGAGCAGTGCAGCTCTGAGCGACATGCTGCTGATCTTTCTGTTGTTTCAATGGGAAACGCCAGGAAAATGTTGTTTTTGGCGAGCGATGACGACCAGGAAACGTCTGATATGCACACACACTGTGAAATCCCACAGTATTCTGGTAGTTTTGTTCTGTGTCATGTGTAATTGGGTTTAGATAACCCTGCTTTGGTGTTGTCTTTTAGTATTTACACTGGGCACGTAGCACAAAGCTAACTTTATAAGAGAGAAATGAAAAAATCCTTAAATGTTAAAAGAATCTAAAGGCCATTTAATCATTTAAATTCTACATATCTCTCTCTATCTTTCGAGTGTCTCGTTTCTCATTTGATGCCCTATTTTGTTACGTAAGACCTGATTAACATGATGTGGACAGTAAAACTAACCTCAGTTATATAACAGAGACTGAGAGACAGTAAAAAGTGGCCAAGCTGGATTCTCCAAGTAGTTAACTCAGTCATGATCAGATAACTTCACTGAGCTGTTTAACTGAGACAAAGTGAGGAGAAGCTTCTGCTGGTACGACTGAGAACAAAGTGTCAAGCTGCATTAGAAGTCAAATGTGGACAGAAACTGGTTGGAGCTCGTCGTTGTGCTCTGCTGTTGGACTGAGTGGTCAGTCGGAGGCGTCTCGCTGGCGCCGCGTCTGTCCAGCTGAAGTCATGTCTGTGACTCAGTGTCTCAGCATCTCTCTCTCCTCCGTCTTCATCATTCCTCCCCTCGGTTATCCATCATTTGTTCCAACAATTAGTGCATTATGTAAAGTCACAAAATAAAAAGCTCTTCATTTTAATTGCTTATGAACTGAGGCTTGTTTGTCTTGCTTGGCTAATATTAAAATATCACCACTGTTAGAATTTAATAGGCGTTTTTCTCATAGAATGATAAAGCATGGAATAAATGGAAATTCCAGTTTGGTTGCAGTTATTGTGGCTTTTATTGAGTGAAATAAAAACATGCTTCCAATTAAACTCCCTTGTATACCCAAACAAATGTTTGGTTCCCATGAATACAGAGGAGCTTATACAAAATAAAATGTGTTCGTTGTGCTCAAATGCTGCCTGATTTTTTCACCATTTTTGCCTTGTGGTCAAACTTTATTTTAAACTTTATTGCACATTAGTCTAACCTGCTGTATTTGTCCTGTTTTTCAGATTGGAAGCCTGTCTCTGTGCATGTGTCTGGGATGAAGCACCCGTGGGACACTCACCTCCTCCTGCTCGTCCTCCTTTACCTGTTCGGAGCTGTCAAATCGCAGGTCAACCCAGGTTCGTGCCACCAAACTGTGTCTCTCGTTCGTCTCTGCTGTGATTTCAGCGGCTGTATTCATGTCTCCTGCTGTAGTGAGATTACATTCAAGAGTTTGTGAATACTATAAAATGACTTTTGTGAGTTTTGGGCAGTGTTTTGGGGTTTTTCGAGCTCCAGTCCAGACTGTGACTGATTCAGATTTTGGATAAGTGCTGCTTTGTGGGAGCCATGTGGTCCCCTCTCTTTGGTTTGGCCCCTTTGATCCCAGCATGCACGCCTTTCTCCAGCTCTCCCTCCACTGTACGGGTGGTTTCCGTGATGTCAATGAAAGAGCAACCAATAATTTTTTACAAGGAAATAGAGTAGCAACATTTGGTGGGTAGACACGGAGTCAAATAGGAACCAAAGAGAGGTTTTTGGTATCGTTGAAACTGTAGAAACGCAGCAGATATTTGCCAGTAAAAACCCTGATCTGGCTACTGTTTATGACTTCAGTCTCACGGCTTCTGTCGTCAGGCAGAGTTTTCTTCATTGTTGAAAGGATAATAAGGATAATAAATGGCAGACTCAGATCTAAACAGTGGTTCATGATGGTTTGTCTGAATGGTTCCATGCAGAGTTTACAGGTCATTCATTCTGCCAAGCAGTGTTAAAAAGAAAGAACGAACAGTGGAAAAAAAAACGCACCATCACTTCCACATCCTCCCACCTTCCTCCACCCCACTTCCACTTTCAAAATAAGACTTTGGAGACTTTATTCAGCGCTGTTATTTGACAGTAAATCCAATTTCATTTTGAGAACGTATGAAAATGAAAACAAACATGAGGTCATGATGACATGCTCGGGAGTTTCCTGCCCAAGTCAACAGTGCTGGAGGAAAAACTACAAGCGTTACATTTTTCAAACCAAGCAAACAAAAAGTTATGTTTGACCCTTGCGCTTTATTTGATTTTTAACAGCAGCTGTTTATTTGCACACTGACAGACACATCATGCGTAAACACACACTCAAAATCTGGCTTTTCTTGTGTGTCATTTGTTTGTTCATTGTGCCAAATACAACAGAATGAAAGAGAGAGCAGAGTTTTACGAGGAGGAGAAAAGACATAGAAAAGGTGGGTAAGATAGAGGTAATTAAAAGAGCATTTTGCTTTCATGTATGTCTACTTACATACATATATTCTATGCTCATAGCTTTCCATATATTCCACAGACTCTCAGGTCTTTAAGCATTTTGCACCAAACATTTCAACTGTGGATATTTTACGGGGCATCTTCTCAACTACACTTAATTAAGGATGTGAGTGTCTCTTTTCTTACTGTGATCTTGTGTGTGTGTGCATGTGCGTGTGTGTTTGTGTGCCTACTTGCATGCATATACACGCATGCTGTGGATCCAGCTATCCCACTGGAGTCTGTGGCTAATGCATACCAGACATTCTGACAGCAGGAAAGTCCATTGAAATAGGCTCTGTCTTTCTCCCCCAGCACTTGTGTGTGTATCTGTGTGTGTGTTTCCCAGTATTTGACCACTCATAAGTCATGGAAAGGACTGTTTATGCATCTGATCATGGTCAAAGTTCAACAAGTTCACCATTCATGGCAAAGTTTCCTATCTATAATCCGACCCAAGGGATTTCTTCACTTAAAAACCACCAGTGATTATTTTTAAAAAATTACCTCCAGTGGCACTGAGAGCTTGAATCTCAACCTGCTGTAACATATGGAAGCAGGATATATCCACCTATAATTCTGTCTAATGCTTTAGTTCTGCTGCATTGAGAAGAGGGTCATTTTTCCACAGTCTGGAAATATTCATGGCTGAATTTAGTAGAGCTGCGATGTTGAGCGATGCCAACTTTCCCCTGTTTAAAATTCCCAAGCAATGGAGTTATACCATCCCTGTCTTTCCCATTTTGCTTGTGAGTGGGCGAACTTCATTTCACTGTGGAGGGGGAGGAGGTGTGGACTTGAGTAAAGGCTCGGGCAGAGCAGCCACATATCAAGCAGTGCCATTATTGTGTGGGTTTCTTCTCGTGAGGATTTTTAGAGTTGTTTTTGAATGCATGAGCAAATCAATGCATCAGAGCCTTAACTTACATGTTAACCTTTCTCCAGCAATGTTGCTATACAACATTTTCTTGGGCGGTGCAAAGTTAAATGCAGCAGTGGGGATTCTCAAATGGTAACATGCAAACATCCTATCTCCACGGCACTGTGTTAGCGCTGGAAACAGGTCCAGCTGCACCCACGATCATTCTGCTACCCAACAGGGGAAAAATTTTCTTGGGCGGTACAACGGCAAGTGCAATAGTGGGGTGTCTGAGATGGTAACATGCAGATATCCAGTCATATCTCCACAGTATTGTGTTAGGGCCAGAGAAAGGTCTGGCTGCACCCAGTGTCTTTCTGCTAGCCTAAAGGGGAAAGAAGCTCTAGCTTGTTTAGATTTCTTAAACTAATCACAATTGTCTTTGGCAGCGCTAAATCAAGATGCAACAATAAAGATTCTGAAAACGGTATCATGCATTAAGGGAAAGGGGAGGAGAACACGTTATGAAATAGTCACCAAATGGTGGGCTTATTCTCTCAGTCAACATCTGATCAGTCAGACAAATGAATGCTAACATTTAAAAGAAAAAATAATCTTCCTCGTGCAAATGAAAAGTCAAATTCGTCTTTGCTCATTTTTGAAATTTTGATTCTCTAATCTGACTTAGTGAAAGCTAAGTAGCTTATAGTGGCTAATAGCTATTGTTAGCTAACTTTGGATATTTCACTTGGTAATTTTTGCTAATGAGCAAATGAGCTAATAAGCTGACATTAGTTGTAGCTTGAGACTTGTTGAGAAGCAACTCTGCTGCAGCCTTCCCTCCCTGTTTTTACTCCGGCTCACATTTTATGCCATTTGTTGTCGCTCTCTCTTGTAAGTCCAGTTTGAACTGAGACCAAACGGTTGCAGGGAAAGTTGCAGCAGAGTAAACTGGTCCGTCTCAGCTCGAG
>JAQLOL010000020.1:23810015-23823399 GCA_029783665.1 Naso thynnoides
CAGTTTGAACTGAGACCAAACGGTTGCAGGGAAAGTTGCAGCAGAGTAAACTGGTCCGTCTCAGCTCGAGCTTGAGCTGACTGATGGTGTTGCTTCCTGACACTCTGTTGTTGGCAGAGGCGAGTCAGAGAGTAAGGCACAAACACCTAATCAGCTTGTACCGCCGTAACCTGTCACTAAGAAGCGCAGAATTGAGCGGGCAATCTGGACAGAGGGTACAGAGTGCGTCACTGATTGTGCAATTAGAATGAGAGTGATAGGATTTTAACCAATCCTGAATACACAGGCATGGGAAAACACAGATCCGGCAATACTCTCAGACCACGTCACTTACTTATCTATGGGTATTATGACATTTTTTGCAAATAGAACACAAAAAGTTATTGATGTTTGCAAAGTTAGCAACTGCAGCTTTAACATATTTGCATCTAGTATGCTGTTTTGGTAAGCATGATAGCTATGTAACAGCTGTCTGTTTATACTTCCATTTGGAGCTAAGTATCTGGTCTCCTGCTGAATATTAGTCAATATCTTTGATATTTTTATCTCTGTTTTGGTCTCCACCACTTCCTGAGGTAGATATATGGTTCTTTAGGTGCTTAATGTTCCTCTATGAATGGCCATTAAATTCTTCACCTCGAGCTAGTTGCTAACTTTGTCTGTCAAATGTGAACATCAACTTATGTGACTACTAAGTATGTATGCGTGGGTGTGTGTGTGTGTGCGTGTGTGTGTATTTCTATGTGTATATGTGTGTGAATGTATTTGGAGCCAGTGGTTGGACAGCAAACACTACAGAACAAACCTGCCTTTCAGTAGTCAGGGTGTGGTAAAAATCAAGAGGTGAGAGAGAGGGTTTGCTGCGTTACTCCTTCATCTCTCTCTCTCTCTCTCTCTCTCCCTCCCTCTCTCTCTCTCCCTCTCTCTCTCTTTATTCCTCCACCACACAAGGCTGGTATTTTTCCACCTTTTTCTGGGCTGATATTTTTAGATGCTGTGGCCTGATGAGTGGTGGTGGTGTGTGTATGTGTATATGTGTGTGCGTCCAAACGAACACTCTCGCCTGCCCATATAGCTCACCCAAGGGGTCACCTCTGAGTGGGTTGGGTAGATAAATAAACACAGCAAAAACCAACATTTGGAAGAGCCGTCATGCATCCGGCACGGCATTCTGAAACCCGTCCCTCTGACTCTCGAGGATGTGGTTAAAGGCTCTGATAATGACTCCTATTTTCATCAATTATGTCTCATGCAATTGCTGTGTTTTTTTCCAACCAGTGTATTGCATTGTCTCTGTGTTTATCATTTGGAGAGACCAGATCGGACTGGCTGAAATTCAGAACAGGGGTGGGCTTGGTCATGTGAATGCAGTAGACGTGGCCAAATATACATTATATTCCTCAAAACACTTCAGAAACGCTCAAAAGGTTCAGGAAAGAGAAAAATGATCCAAGGGTATTTCCCTTCCCGCTCCTCCCAGTTCCTGCAGTAACATTTTTTGCTATTGTTAGATTTCAGTAACTCTTTGTAGCATTTAACATTAAATAATGATATAAGAATGGATATTGTCTGAGATTGTGGATGTTGTCATACTGTACAATAGCAAAAGTATTGTCGTTTCCTGGTTTTAAAGGCTACATTAAATTGAAATATTGTGTAATTTTCTGAACTAACCACACTGTGGTAGCTGTTCTATTATTTGCCATTTCTATTATTTATTAAAAATAAAAAATTGTCGCATGGTATGCTTTACATTGAGTTTTGCTTATCTTTTTATGAAGTTCATTAAGTTGCACATTGCCTAGAGGTTTAGGTAACCACCTGGTGCCAGACACCAGAAGATGGATTGTTTTAGAAAGTTTGTAGCTTTTTGTTGATCACTAGTGATGTTATGCAAAAATAGCGTTAGCCTAATTTTACTTTTTAGCAAAATGAATATGGAAAAGTTGGTGCTGGAGGCGAAGGCCGTGAAACTGACTCTGATGGCAACATGTATCGTTTCAAAAAATCTGATGTTTACAAGCGGCTGTGAGGTGGCCGACTGAAAATAGTTAAGGTGCGAAATACAGGGGGTCTTGGGTGGTCTGAGACCAATTAGTAGATGGGTCAGACCCTTTGAAAACCTCAACTGTCAGTGAAAATGTCTTTAAAAGGCACGTGTTGTCCAGAATTCATTATTTAGTTTAAATGGCAAAAGTTTTATTCAAAAATATGAATACATTATTGTGGTGTTTCCTTGGTTACCCGGTTATTCCTGGTAATACCACCTTTTATTCTTTTACTGGGTGGCGCTGTCGCAAAAGTTTGCACTCTTCACATTCCAACTGTCTGCAAAGCAGTTGATTTTTATTCTGCTTCGATATTGGCTCACTCATGCACTAAACATTGCAAAGAGAAAACAAAGCTCCTTACCAACCATCTTTGGATTTACTTCTAAAAAGCTTAAATGGAGCAACCAAAATGTAGGGGAGGTGCTGGTTTGGCTGCTGCAGCTAACATTCATGCTGGTCCATTGTCTGACCAGCCGACTGTTTGTAAGATTTCAGCATAACACTGGAGCACTAGTTAGGAGAAGACACCCCGATTGCCACGGGGTATTTCACACACTGAGTAAAACTCACCACAAAGCATACCTTGGAAGAGTTTTTGTGCGAAGAGACAATAGAATCCATTGTGGAAGCTAGTGGTGAGCCTCAGCTCTCAGTACTGCCCTGTTGATCCTAGAAGTGATGAAAAACATTGTATATAATCAGACAAATCCTTATTACAATGTGCAAAAAAACTTCTTCTTTAATATTTTGAAAGGCTGCTACTCTGCAGTCCTCACTGTAGCTGACAGAGAGCCGGAGGAGTGACCAAAACAGAGTGTTTCCCATAAATCAGTATTTAATATTTCAATGGGATGTAACTAATTAAAACTGAAGTTTCATCTAATTTTACCGACAAACAGGACAGGATTTAGGATTCCGGGACAACTGCTCATGATACTGGGACTTTTTTGGACCCTAGTATTACTGTGTTTTTCTGGCAATACTTTGTAGAAAAATTGCACCACTTACAGTATGTCACCACCTCATACCACATGTCATGCACATAATCACCCCAGCATTTTCCACTCAGAGCACTTAGTGGAAAACCTTAGTGGAAAAGAATCCTTTGTCTTTTTGACAATGTGTCATCAGTGTGGAGACAGACGGAGAGAAAAAAAAAAAAACGAGATGCTGCACTGTGGTCATCTCTGTCTTCATCTCTTTCTGTCTGTTTACACTCTATGTGAAAGACTTTCACGTGCTGCTTCTCTGGCTCTCCCAAGTGCAAGAACCCCAGCGACCTCAAACCCCATAACCTCCAAACCGGGCAGCAGCACTGTACTTACGACATTTCGGCTACTTTATGCCCGTCATTATAATTCAAGCGTTTCCACTTCATTTTCAAACATGCTCTTTGTCATTTTATCCTGCTCTGATTTGAATTTTAAATCATTTATTGGAGGTCTCTTCTGTTTCTCTTGAAGCAGATTCTGTTGATTTGTGCTTTACTTCAGCTAACATACAAGCAGTTCGATCACAGCATCTATCATTAAAATAGCTTTGCAAGTTTATAGCTAAGGATACCGCTAATAAGAAAAGAGTAAGATGATATCTGTTGATGTGGTCTGCTTATAGCCAAGAAGATCTGGAGCAAGAGTGGCGGGGAGGGGAGGGGTGTAAACAGTTGGGGAGAGGGCAGCGCGGAACAAAGGTTAGAGAGGACAAGATGAAAGATGGACAGAGGAGGCGAATGTTCACATCTGGAAGAGTTTTTGTTTGTGCCTCCCTCATACTGTCGATGTGCCACTGCCAAGAACCAAGCCCGCTTGTGTGTGTGTGTGTGGTTGCATCACGTCTATGCCTGATTTGTGTGCACAGATATGCCAGCAGCAGTCCTGGCCCCAAACCGTCAGGGGTTTCCACGTCTTGACTTTTAAGCAAATATTTAGAGGAGATGGAGAAAAGAGGAAGAGAGAATCAAATGGCGAGAAGAAGAGGGAAAGAAACAGCAAAAGAAGGACAGAGAGGGCCTTGAACCTGGAGCTGTGCTGTTGCTGGCATCTTCTCAAAGGTTTTTCTGTGAGACAAGGGGCCTGGCAAACACGGTCAGTCTGACTTCAACTTCCTCCTTCAGCTCTAAAAGCTGTGACCCTGCGCTCTTTCATCCATAAGTGAGGCTAACTAGCGGTCATTTCCTGTTGGGTGGTGTTATCAGGGTTAAGCCAAAACACATGATCAACCCAACCCTGTAGATAAGATGGGATGGAAAAGTGCCCATTTATCCTTTGCAATGGAAACACACAGAAATGAGTAGACTAACCCAAATCCTTGTGAAATTTAACAGCATGGCCCAATGCCAATGTCCCCCCTAAAACCTTAAGCCCTGATCCCTCACTGACTTATCTGACATCACTTCCTGAGTGTTTGAGTGAGAGAGACGGAGAGGGACCTTCTCTTATGTTTTTTGTTGTTTTCAATGTCGATGACTGTGTTATTTACATATATGTGGAACCGAGGTGATCTAAAATTAACAGCAAGAAGTCAAGATAAGCCTGCATTAACTTATTATTGTGAAACATTGATTACATTACTTAGCATTTTTTAATAGATAATTATTAACTATATCAGGACACATTTTGACAGTAACCCTCCCAACCCTGTTTAATATTCAATCAAATCCTTGAATAGAAGCATTTCTGTGTCCAGCAAAATTTCCCCAGTATTCTGTTTTTAGCTGAATGAATGTCAGTGTTTGCTGTTCACTCACTGTGTGTAAAGAAAAAAGCATCAGTGTTTAGTCAATTCAGGGACAAACTACTATACCTCTGATTATGAATCGACAGTAAGATGTGTGTTTTTCCTTACATGTAACCTTGATTCCTTTTCTCTTTGGGAGTTGTTTGATTCTCTTCGTTGTTTACTGTTTTTTTTTTTTTTCAACGTTGCTTTGTGGCTTGCCATCTGGTAGCTTTGTTTTACCTACTTACACCATGAACTTTGGGTAATTTCCTTAGGCAACATCTACAGAGATGCAGACTTACAAAAAGTGGCCATAAAGGGCTTGAGATGAACCCTCAGTCACTTCACGATTTGACACTGGATCACCCCTAAACCCTCAGGAGGTTCCTTACCAGGAACGCACCTCAAAGTCTGTGAGTCTGTGAGAGTGGAGACTGAGACTGGGCCCATATCGTATGTGTCAGGCTCAGTTAGCCATTAGCCCTCCAAATCTGTAAGAGATGTACACTGTCTAAATCATGCTGTTAGAGTTTATCCCCACCTGCCACCGAAGAATAGAGCCAGAGAGACCACACAGGAGGAGTGAGAGGAGGACAGACAGAAAGGAGCATGAGGGGGTGGAGGGGCATGCAGGAAACTGAGGGCATATTCCTTCTATTGACCGCACAGTGGGGGCGTGATGGGCTCAAACCAGCTAGTTTTACCTCACACACAAACACACACACACACACAGTATTCTGCATGTGAGCTTGATACCAACACTGTTTGAACTGGCAGAGGCACTGAATGGATCCAGCTTATTATTTCAATAAAGCAACCACAATTTCAGTGCAAGGAGTGTGAGGTTGCCTGAATGTGAGTGTGAGTGTGTATGCGTGCAACCCCCCCCCCTCCACGCCACCCTTCATCCAGCGCTATCCATCACGTTTTGCAGGTTTCTTGACCAAAGACGGGAATTAAGTAGCTCTGGATTAAAAATGTCTGAAGAATGTTTGAGTACAGTTTCGAGTTTTAACCAGCGCTGTGGTTGGTCTGAGAGAAGTGAGAGGAGCCGCGTGTTTCACAGTGTGATAATAGCCCAAAGTACTGGGGATGGAAAAACTATTAGAATACCCTGCGAAAATAAAAGCACACTTGCAGACTGGAGCAAGTAGAAGTAAATTTGCTGTTATTAAAATCTACTAAAGTAAATGTAAAAAAAATTGCAAAAATGACTTTATTCTTTAAACATTTCAACATGACTATTCTGCACCGATCAGCAAAGGTGGAAGAAGTACTAACTGAAAGGATAAATGCTGTATGTAGACAGACATTTTGGGAATTAATCTTATCACTTCCTAATGATAACAAGATGGTAGGACCGATACCAGAGATGTTTAAGAAACCCAGACAGCCCACTGACCGTTAAACCCTGTATCAGTGTCACATGGGTGTTGACGCGGCCCCTCCCTTATAGGAGACTAGAAACCATAGTTCATGGTATAAGACCATTTAAATGTTTGTTTATGCATTTGTGAAGCAAGGTAGGAAGCACCGCTTCCCAAATCTCAGGAGAGTGTTGCTGAGACAGAGACAGGTCTGGAACAAAGTTAATTTTCTCCTGATTTGTGTGTCTGAAAAATGCCATTTTTGTGTCAGAATGTTCAGAAGATATTTGTCTGTGAAAAACGGGTCCAATCTGTACCTTGGTGACGATGGGACGAAAGAATTGGTCATAATCTGTGATCATGTTCGTTTCTCCCATAAGAACGAATGAACTCAAGGCTGTGTCTCCTAAAGGGGCGGGGCCATGGTGAAAAACCATGTGACTCTGATACAGGAAATGAATGTCCAGTGGGAGGACACGCTTCTTCTCTGACTGTCTGTATATTTGAGTTTCTTGAGTTGTATTAAGTAGCATTACTGATGCCACTCTCGTATCTACAGCTAGCAGCCTGTTAGCTTAACCTGTCATCGTTTGAAGTCTCTTCCAGTTGCCTAGCAACCTCACACTGACACAAAAAAACTTTGCATTGTTACACTGCAGTATACAGGTAAACATATGTGGTTTTTTTTACCTTCAGACAGACCCAGGCTGTTTACCCTCTTCCTCGTCCACCACCTGCTGGTTGTACTTATGCTTTTAGCGTGCAGACACGACAGAAGTATCACTCTATTCATTTGGCGGTTAACCCTTGGCAAAGTTCACAAGAGAAAAGACTTAAAGGATGAAAATTTACCGGTTGGTTTGGCAAATGTATGCCTGGTTAACTTCCCCACAGCTGTGTCCCTGAGCTTTTCAATGGGAGCCATAAAAAAGATGACTGTCTCACACGCAGGGGGTGAGACGGAGCCGACATGTGAGCAGTGTATAGTAGCCTATTGTTGGTGAAGGAGGAGCCAATGTGAGAGAAACTAAAGTCATCGGCAGTCTTGTGTAAATGTACAAAGCGTTGTCAGCTGTAGCAGAGTAAAACTGCAGGCGATAGATTCCTCACAAACTTCAGTACTTGAGTAAAAATACTCACAGTAGTTACATCTGCTTCTCAAACTCAATGACACAATCCAAACTGGTGGCCATGTTGTGAGAAATCATTTTCATGTGTTTCTGACAAAGACAAAGAGGAAACCGATGAAAAGTCATATTTTCCTGAATGTGTCACAACAGCATAATCAAAAGCTTCTGTGTAATCCCGACTTTTCCAAAACTTCACAATCGCCACATGATTAATGAAAAATCGACTCACTGTTAAAGTGAAAAAATATAGAACTACTGCTTTCACAACACGGGCTGGTAAACAAAAAAAGCTGTAGTCTGCTTGTAATTAGTCACTTCCCTCTTCTGGCAAAACACAGAATGAGTGCACTGTAAATTCTAACTAGTTGAGTTTACTAAATTAAAATTTGGAAACTGATTACCTTGGAAAAAGTTAGTAAAGGAACTAACTGAATACAGTTGCATTAAATTATTATTTATAAAAAATGAACATGCATTATCTAAAATAGCTGTACCTTGTTGAAATTGTGAGAACAAAACATTTCTAAGTAAAGTGAAAATTTTAATTTAAGTTGCAACTTTAAAACTTAAAGCAACATCATGTAACTTTGACTGAGACCCACAGCTTCGAAAAACGAAACATAATGATACGTGTTCATCCATGGCATAAGACAACAATTTAAGTTAAAACAGTTCATATTTTATGGAGATGATGTCCTGCGACTGCTCTGCCTCAACTCTGTCATTCATGGAGGTTCCTGAAAGCAGCATGTAGGCTGCCTGCAGATTGACGCTGCAGCCGCAGCAGCGGGTCGTTACTGGTGACAGCTCCGCTAAAATAAAAGGCTGCAGACAGACAGAGCAGTCGTGGGACATCAGAGGGAAAACCAGCAGGTATGTTCTCTTTAAAATATGACCCGATTTTACTAAAATTGCTGTTTTGTGCAGTGTATTAATCTGCATCATTAAGTTTCATTTTTTGAAGCAGTGGGTTGCAGTCAAAGTTACATAGTGTTGCTTTAATATATTCTGCCAAAACACGCAGGCATAATCTGAGTTTTGGAATACAGTAAACTTAATGTAGTCAACTTTGATGAAGTTGCCTTAACAACATAATAATAAGACCACCTCAAGAGAAGGAAATAACTTGGCCCCGCCCTCTTCATTGGAATAAAACGCCCCATGGCAGGAGGAAGTGGTGATATACTCTGAATTGACCCCTATGTCCCCTCTTTCCCTAAGCGGAAGAGACTGTTTTCCATATTAGTGATGGGTGTTTTCAAAGCAGCTTTGTTAGCACTATTTCGGCTATGCTTCTCAGTGACAGTTTTGAATAATATTTTCGGATGTTGCGTAAAAATTTAAGTATGACATGAGGATATAAATTTTATGTGGATGAGATGTTCTGAGACAGTAGTAATGAGCTTTGAGGTTGCCTTCCCATGATGCAGTGCTGTTCCAGACATGTTTTGTAATACAAACTCAGAAGAATTGAGTGCATTTATCTCTATGAAGTAAGTCTGTAGGCAAAAATCGAAGACTACTAAATGATAAATTAAAATTAAAAGACCGCAACAAATCATGTAAAATTTACTGTTTCATTTTAGGTAAGCACAAAGTTTGCGTTTACTGTTGTTTATTACTTGAAAAACATCCGGCAAATGAGTAGATATCACCTTGTTGTCCTTCATGATCATATTCATCTGCTCATCTGTTTGTTGCTCTTAATCAAACATGTCTTTGTGTTGCAGGCGTGTGTCGGTATCCTCTGGGCATGTCGGGAGGGCAGATACAGGACGAGGACATCTCAGCCTCCAGCCAGTGGTCTGAATCCACGGCTGCTAGATATGGCAGGTAGGTCAAACTCAAAACACACACACACACACACACACACATCCTCATAGTATATTTACCCTGATAATGAGTGTGTGTGTGGGTGGTTTACCCTGTAAGGTGCCTGTGCCTGTTTATTTGCAGTAAGCCACAAAATGGGGTATCGGTTCTACTTTTGGCCACATCATTAAGGAGGCATTTGTGTGTATGTGTGTGTGTGTGTGTGTGTGTGTAGAAGAACTTGGGTGGCCTTCAGTAAGTATCTGGATAATGATGTAACACACTTTCAGTCTCGCCCAGCTCTCCCTCGTCCCTGCCAGCCCCCTGCCCAAAATTAACACTTTAGGATGAATTTACGACGCAGGCTGTCACGAGGTGTTTTCATAAGAGACTGTAAGAACCGAAATCCACCACCACACTCACTTCTACGAGCCTTTCACCTTTTCCTCTCCATCCTGTCCAAATTTTTCTTCTCCCTTACACTTTTCCCTTTCCTGCTGTTTTTCGAATAAGAACATTCACTCAACGTTATTTCATCTTTCCCTTCCCCTCCCACACTTTCTGTCTCTCCCAGGTTGGACTTCGAGGAGGGCGATGGCGCTTGGTGTCCAGAGATCACAGTGGAGCCAGACAACCTGAAGGAGTTTCTTCAGATTGACCTGCGTTCGCTCCATTTCATCACCCTCGTGGGCACCCAGGGGCGACATGCGGGGGGAATCGGTAATGAGTTTGCTCAGATGTACAAGATTAAGTACAGTCGAGATGGAAGTCGCTGGATCTCGTGGAGGAACAGGCAGGGCAAGCAGGTCAGTCAACCTACCAGCCAGTGCCTTACTCATAATCTGCCTTCAGGTCATGTTTTTATGGCTTTTCTTTGACCTGAGTAGTTGTAAGATAGAACGAGATAGTGAGCTTCTTCACGAGGTCAAGGTGTGTGTGTTTTACCTGCAGGTGATTGAAGGAAACAGGAATGCTTACGACATCGTCCTCAAGGACCTTGAGCCGCCTATCATTGCTCGTTTTGTCCGCTTCATGCCCGTCACAGACCACTCCATGAACGTCTGCATGCGGGTGGAGCTGTATGGCTGCGAGTGGCTGGGTAAGATGTGGTTCAGGTGGAGGGGAGAGACATGTCAGATGATGATGAATGAGGAAGCTGGAAGCAAAGTTCACAGCTGAGTTGGAGAAATAGTCCTTACCTTTGAACCTAAAAAGACAAAAAATACCGTATGAGCAAAGCAACAGTGATCTGCTCTGGAAAATTGGATAAAGGAGAAGTTTGTTTTTTTTGCACATTAAGCCTTATGATAAGGATTTTTCTGATCATATGCAATAATCTACATCACTTTTGATGAGCACTCATTGCTGGCGTCACCGCTAGCGTCCACAATTGATTCAAAGGGGCATTTCCAGAATCCTTCAAAAACACAATACTGTAAAATTCACTGAGTGGTCAGTAGTGTCTGCTGATGTTCTGATTCAAACATCGTCTCATAGTACACTTTTCATGGAGTTTAATTTATCTTTTTATTAAGTCCACTGAGCTGTATAGACATCACCTAGAGGTTTAGATATCCATTCACCACAGGAAACTGGAAGATGGATTGTTTTGGAAAGATTGTGGGGGGTTTTTTGTTGATCACTAGCGGTGTTGTGCAAAGATTAACGTCAGCCTAACTTTGCACTTTTGCCAAAACGGATGTGGAAGACTTCATTCTTTTACAGAACCCTTTAACCTTCCGTTACGAAAAATCACGCGGACGTTTACAAACAGCTGTTAGGTGGCCGCCTAAAATTAGTTCCATAAGTACAACTCAGTGCAAAGCAAACTATGCAACAATTTTTGTATCAGAACATCAGCAGACACTACTGAGCACTCGGTAAGTTTGTCATCTTTGAAAGTGTTTGCGTTTTGTTTTTTTTTTAACCAATTTTGGAAATGCCCCTTTGAATTAATTGTGGAAGCCAGCGGTGATGTCAGCAATGAGCTCCAGCTGTCAGCTCTGCTGCTTCATCATAAAAGTGACGCAGAACATTGTATATGATCAGAAAAATCTTTATTATAAGGCTTAATGTGCAAAAAAATGAACTTCTCCTTTAAATATTGAATAACAACTTTAACATAATGTTCCCACTTTTAAGCCCTAAAGACTCAGACACCTTATTACTTTTTTCTTTTCAGTTTATATTCTTACTTTTACCCTCAATTTCACAAGGTTCCCATTTTGAAATTGTCAAGTTTAAAATGTACCCACTTTTCAAGAGGCATGCCTTTTTTTCTCTTGTGGTTTTTCACGTAGACATGCTCAACTCAAGTGTTTGTATAGATGCCATTTGCATCAGGTAAACCTAATTACATTTAAAGCTGCTCTGAACAAAGTTATGAAGGTAAAGATGTTGCAAGTCTGTGAGTGCTTGTAGAGCAGAATCCTGAACTTGTTTAAATTTTCACTCGTAAATATTCACAATGCATTCAGTTGTACTCACACGAGGATGTTAACTGAAAGTGAACACGAAAGCATGCAGAAAGATGTCAACTAGTATGTTCAAATGTTCTTTTACAGAAATTAGTCACACATCTGTGCTCTGATGTGAAGTCACAGATAAAATATTCATACATTTGGAGAGTGATACTTATAATAATATGATAATAACAGCTGCAAACTTGCCCCATTTGCTCCTATTTTCTTTGCTTTGCAGACGGTCTTGTGTCATACAACGCTCCAGCGGGGGAACAGATGAACTTGCCTGCTCACCCAGTTTTTGTGAACGACTCGGTGTACGACGGCGCTGTCATCCACAGGTGTTTCATTATTTCCTTCTCCTTCTTTTTTCACGCACCACCAAACTGCTTCATCATTGCTCTCATCCTCCGTCACTACTTTTCCCCTCACCTTGTTGTTGCCTGGTCACCATGGTGAAAGCATAGAGACAGACGGTGGTGAGTGGGTCATGGTGGTTTACTGTTAGGTAATACCTCATGGGAATGACTGAGTCAACCACGGTTATGATGTTTGAACCGGAATGAACCAATCAATCTTTTGTTGAGAGTAGTGTTTGGGTTACGGCTTGGTGAATAATGTCCTCCATGACACAGGCTGGCTTCCCTCTTTTTGTCCAGCCAACAGTGCAGAAGGAAAAAGAAAATGGCCTTTAATTCAAAACCATAGCCAACAGCAGAAGTGAGGATTTGCTTTGACAATGCTGCCCCCTAGTGTTTAATGGTTGAACTATAAAAACCTTAAAGACAGAGGATGTTTTCTGCCTCTCTTTTACGTTCTTTTTTTCTCTGTTTCTCAGCATGACAGAAGGTTTGGGCCAGCTGACAGATGGAGTGTGTGGTCTGGATGATTTTACACAAAGTCACGTCTACAACGTGTGGCCCGGGTATGACTACGTGGGCTGGAACAATGAAAGCTTCCCAGGTGGATACGTTGAAATCATGTTTGAGTTTGACCGAACACGCAACTTTACCACCATGAAGGTGAGCCTCCTCCTAATATGAGCTAATGTTTACAGTTTTCACGCCTCTCTTCTGTATTAAAAGTCTCTCATATGCTTTCACCTGCATCCAGGTCCACTGCAACAACATGTTCTCACGGCACGTCAAAGCTTTCCGCCAGGTGGTGTGTTATTTCCGCTCCGAATCAGACTGGGAGGCCTTGCCACTCTCCTTCAGCCCTGTGGTGGACGAGAAGAACCCCAGTGCCCGCTTCGTCACCGTCAACCTAGCCAATCACATGGCCAGCGCCATCAAGTGCCAGTTCTACTTTGCAGATGCCTGGATGTTGTTCAGCGAGATCACCTTCCAGTCAGGTACACCTGTGGGAACAAGCTGTAACTGCAGTTGGATCCCTGATAGTTTTGTATTTGTATATATGTAGTTTGCACTTTAAGCTCTCTTAACTTTTGCAAACATTTGCAAACTCTGCATCTAAAAACTGAATATTTGAGTGATTATTTTAAGCCCTCTTATGTAAAATGAATAATTAATTTCTCATCATTCTCTTCTATCTGACCTTTCAGATACGGCCATGTACAACACAACACTGGCTCCACCTAAGACAGGACTAACACCTAACACAGCAGGTCTGTCACCACTCCACACACACATCCACATTTGATAAGGATCCGTACATTCAAATGAACATTTTTGACATGCATTAAACATAAAAATGTAGCATCTTTTTTTCTTTAAAAAAAGATCATCTGCAAGAGAAATCAGTGCTTTTCAGCTCTTTTCATGGTCCTGGCAATGAGCTGCAGGTTTCTTACAACAAACATTTCAATTTGTCATTGCAGGAAA
>JAQLOL010000020.1:23830644-23840848 GCA_029783665.1 Naso thynnoides
GCTTACACCCAAAACATCTAAACAATCATAAACTGTCCTGATTTTAACTTCAAAGTATTAAATGTTAGCTGTGATCCCCAGGTGTGTCTTCACCTACATACATTCTTAAGACCAATAAAGTCCACATAGCCTGCTAAGGGGGTGTAAAATATACTCAGGGTCACAGCTGAAAACATTTGTAAGAAATTTAGAAAAGTAATCAGATGTAAAAAGTTATATTACTTTGAAATAGTTACATTACTTATTGCATTTTAAATAGGGTAACTAGTAATCTGTAACCTATCAGATTTCCAAAGTAACCATTCCCAGCCCTGATTATAAGTGTGTTCATAATGTTATTTCTGTTATGTTGTAATGTTTTGATATTTTCTGATTGTTGTAATTGCTGCTGAGTTACTCAGAGGGGGAGTTAGGCATCTTGGTTGTCAGACTGAGGAAAGTATTATAACGTCAGTGACGCTACTGGTGCTGTACTCTTTAAAATTACGCATTTTCACAAGCTATTGCATCGACTGTTTGACGACAAACACACTTTCTCATTTCTCTTTCTAATTTTTTCATATATAGGATCATTTTTGGTAAAATACAATAATTTAAAAGCTGCAGTACGGTCATGCCGTATTTTCCACGCGGCAACACTGCCAGGGGGACGCCCCCTCAGATGTAGCCCCCTTTATAATCATTAACATTAGATAATATATAAATAAAATGCACATATAAACATACTGGTATGTAAAAAGCAACAATGAACACCAACAGTGTCTTTATACAAGTCACACAGTTTCTGTAAACTGGAGACAAGAGGACAGGCTGGAATAAATGTCAAAAGATTAATGGGACAAATTAGAGATATGAGCAATATATGCGTGTCTATGAACATCATATATGGCTTTCTTGGATAAGGAGACATTAAAAAACATAGAATAAAATATAAGTGAAAGGTGTGTGGAAACTGCACAAGTGTCTGCTAACTTTGGTGCACAGCGCTCCTTTACATTGCACGCGTTTCCCTGCAGCGGCATTGGCCTGGCGCTGTGTGAGCGTCTCCTCTCACAGGACTCAGTGGGTCTCCAGCTGTGTCTGGCCTGCAGGAACATGCGCCGCGCTCAGGCTGCTCGCGCTGCCCTCCTCGTCTCTCACCCCACAGCTCAGGTGGCCCTGCTGCAGATGGACACCAGCAGCATCTCGTCTGTCCTCACTGCCGCACAGGAGGTCAAACTCAGGTGGGAGGACGGACTCGCAGCAGCATCACATATTCATCAGTGCAGAGCAGATTATGTTCCCCAAACCTGAGCTGAATGTGTGTTACAGAGCTGAATGTGTGTGACTTTGGTTGTCTCCTGCAGGTACAACCGACTGGACTACCTCTACCTGAACGCAGGCATCATGCCAAACCCACAGTTTGATGTAAAAGCCTTTTTCAAAGGCCTTTTCTCCAGGTACTTTGTTCATTTTACATGCTCACTAAACATCTGTTTCACCACTGGGTGTGAATTGCACTGATGCTTATTTCAAACATCTATTTCTGCAACTCGGATTTCTATGACGCCTTTGTTGCAGCAATTTCATCACTATGTTCGCCACCGGTGAGGGGATTCTGACGCAGAAGGACTGCGTGACCCCTGACAGCATGCAAGAAGTTTTTTCAACCAACCTCTTTGGTCACTTCCTACTAGTGAGTGACATTTCAGCTGCTTATTTTTCTAAACTACGGTCGAAATCTGACACAAAACTGTATTTGCTTGAGTTGTTCTTTTCAAGGAGAGAAGCTTGTCAGCTCAGTTTGCCATTGATGGGATTAATATAGGCAGGTGATACTGGATCTGTCTGTCACTCAGCAACAATGCTCATTAAAAATGAATAGAACGTAGTGTTCCAGCCATAAGGACACTGCGGACGGTATTCGGCTTACCCTTAGTATGCAGATGAAGTCTGCAAACTAAATTAAACAGCCATCAAAAAGAAACCTCTCAAAGTTCCTGCTCAGACTTTCAATCTTTTCTGCTGTATTCACACATGGTTTAGGAGAAAAAAAGAAAAAAAACTTTGCTTTTTAGACAGCTGCAGTTAAAGGTATTTTTGGAAGACTCAATAAGTAAATGAAGTTTTGCAGGAATGCTAGTTTTACAAAGAGTTCAAGCTATCTTAAAGTGATATTTCACCGCTAAACAATTTTGTGTATCAATTACTCACCCTTAGATATCTTGAAGTGAAGAACATATTTTTGTCCTACCAGCATTATTTCGTGGTAAACAGATTTTCCCCCAAAATGGGAGCATCTCACTTTAGCTGCTTTTGCTGGCAGTCTATGGAGATACAGTTTTAAAACATCAAAACCATCTAGAAACGCCCATCCAAAAATCTCAAAAGCGTCATGTGGTATAATCCAAGTCTTCTTATTGTGTCATAGGCTCAGTACCTCCAAAACACTGTTATTTTGGCTAAAAAAGTTACTAAATCCAACATATTGGGTATTCAATGCATGTGCCGGACACAGGACAGGGAGCTTTGGACCAGATACGTTGGATAAAAAAATGTAAAAGAAGTAAAGAAGACTTGGATTGTGCTAAATGAAGCTGTTGAGGTTTTTGGTTGAACGTCTTTAGATGGTTTTGATGTTTTGAAACTGTATCTAAATAGACTGCCAGCAAAAGCAGCTGAAGTGAGTGGCTAGCATTTTTTGGAAAAAATCTGTTAACTGTGAAAAACTCTAGAAGGAAAAAAAAAAATTACACAATTCAAAACGTCCAAGGGTGAGTAACTGATACACAAAAAATAGTTGAGCTGTGAAATATCGCTTTAAAGGACTTAAAGGTATCTCCAGTGGTGTAGTGCAGAGTATACGCAGGTACACGGAGTATACACTCTTATTTTTCAGTCTGCATTGAGTACACCCACTTCTGAATCCCCTCTGATTCTATCTGTTGCAAATCAGCTCTTCCAAAAGACTTTTTACAAAAGAAACTACTGGCCCATGGACTACTTGCAAGGTTTTTTGTGTGCATGGACTAAGGAATAAGGAATAGTTCACTCAAAACACCTGGCTGTGTAGTTTTCTCAACCTATAGTCTGACTGTGGGCCAGTATTGATACAAAATCTGCACCTCTGTTGTGGCTAATGTGAGTTTTATAAAGATCCTCCTAACTCCCTGAAGTCAAGCAGCAGAAGTTAAGTGACAATGTGCAAGTGAGCCGACTACTGTTCCATTTTTGGATTTACTAAATATGCAAGACTAGTCTTACATGCCGCTGTTTTTAACATCACTGTATAAAAAGGCGCTTATCGTTTGCTGGAAGGGCTGCTTAAAAAAAATAAAAAATTGGGGACATAAATTTAGAGAGCACCCACTTCTCCAGGCATCCATGGAAAGTATTTTCAATGCAATTCAAACCACTTAATTACAGAAATTAGCAGATGTGTAAAGTTGCATTCATAAATGAAAGAAAACAGTAATTATGACAGGTTTTTAAAATTTAGTCAAAATAAAAAATTAGCTTCTTTTTGTCTTGTTTCAAGGCAAGGAATGGAAACAAATGTGCATTTTTTTTCTCTGCCTAAAAGCACATGATATAAGGCTGATGCTGAGCCTTACACATGTAAAGAGAAGCCTTTTTCATTAAAAAAAAAACAACGATGATTGTAATGTTGTTCTCATGTGTGACGGCTCAGATCAGGGAGCTTGAACCAGTTCTGTGCCAGGCCGGTCGGACCTCACAGCTGATCTGGACCTCGTCCAGCAACGCTCACCGCTCAGCTTTCGACCTTGAAGACATTCAGCACCAGAAAGGGACTCAACCTTACAGTTCCTCCAAATACGCCTCCGACTTGCTCAGCCTGGCGCTCAACACACACTACAACAAACAGGTCGGCTCTCACAAACCTCACACGCACATTTATGTACCGTGAACTTTTGTTTTTATACCTCTGTTGATAGCTGTGATCCCGCTGTGCCCTCTAGGGTTTGTACTCATCCGTCATTTGTCCTGGTTTCGTGATGACCAATCTGACCTACGGCATCCTGCCCTCCTTCCCAGCTTTCCTCTGGACCCTGCTCATGCCTGTCTTTTGGCTAGTGAGTGCAAACTCGACAGTAAAAATTGGAAGTCGACCGATATGGGTTTTTGTCTAAGGCTGATGCCGATCCTGAGAAATCAGGGCAGCTGATGGCCAATGTAGAATGCCAATTTTTTTTGTTCCCCCTCTGTAAAATGTAACAGTTCAATGACAACAAAAGAGACAAAAAATTGATTAACATTAAACAAAGAAATGAGCAAACAATATTATTTTATTATGATATTGTTGATTTTGATTATTTTGTTTTAACAGATGATCGTAGGAATTTGGGCAAATGTTTATAGTAGCCTTGGGTACGAGCATCTTCCTAAAACTGTTCCCTAACCCTGAGCCCCACTCACAGCCTCTGAGGCAGAAAAAATCTCCAGTACCAAAACGGAACTGATACGTTGGAGCTTAGCAACGCTGCGGTCTCTAATAATTTAGCCCCGCACTGATACCAGGTTTCAGTGGGCTGCCCATCCCTAATGTTTAACTACCTGTAAGCTGCAGCTGGTTGAAGGCTCACTATTAAAACAGTTCCCAAGTTGCCAAAGGTTTTTCACATTTTCTCTCAAAACACAACATTCCATATCTAACCAATTAAATATATAGGGACAAGAAAGACAAGAATCTAAGTCCTACTGTTTTCTTCCTTAAAGGTACCGTAAGTGATTTACACTTTGTTAAAGTAAGCGTCAAACAGCTCCACATTCTGACTGCCGACACTGATAACAGAGTTTGGTCAGTAATGTGGATCTCAAAGTCTCTCCGCTCTGCAGTAAACCGAAAATACATTTCTGGAATCCTCTCTCCTGATTGGATGAGAGTGGGAGCGGGATGCCAGAAAATGTCTTTTCTGCATATGGCAGAGCGGAGGACCCATGTTACTGACAAAACACTCTGTATAAGTGATGATGTCTGAGTGCGATGCTATTTAACTCTTATTTTATGGGAAAAAATTTAAATACCACTTACAGGACTTTTAAGTTGTGAAGTTGACGTGTGTGTTCCACACTTTGTCCCATCCCACAACACTGGGCTGCCCGCAGATTTGCCTGCATGTTAATCGACTTTACGTGCTCATGCATCGGCTGACGCCGATTATTTAAAAAAAGCAATCATCAGCGCTGATTAATATGATAATCAGTCAGTCTACACACTTGTTTTTTCCAGTTTCTCTTTCTGTCTTTGTGCTGTGAGAGGTGTATAAAGAGTAACAAACTTGAATTATCTGTCTCTCATGATTGCAGATAAGACTGTTCACCAACACTTTCACTCTGACCCCTTACAATGGAGCTGAAGCCCTGGTAGGAAAAACAAATCATCAGTTTTTCCATCCACAGTTTGGATCCAGCTCATTTACAGATGCTACACTTTCTTGCAGTTCTGGCTGTTTAACCAAAAGCCTGAATCACTGGACCCTCAAGCCAAGTACCACAGCTTAACATCTGGTCTCGGCAACAACTACACACAGCCACGCAAGGTTTGACAAACAGACACCGTCCATTATAGTGAAGTCTTCTTAAACAGTTCATGCAGTTAATTTGTGTCTTCTGTCCCACTTTACAGATGGATATTGACCTGGACACATCCGAGGCTTTGTTTGAGAAATTATTGCAACTAGAGAGTGAAGTGAGAAAGAAACTGAAGGAAAAACAAAAAGAATCGCAGAGTGTTCGCGGTGATGCTGCACGACCCCGATCATCTTGATGCATATCGCACATTTCAGGGATGGAGAGGGTTTTATTCCTGCCTCGCTGGTCACCTGGGAACAGCTTGTACACTGACTGTCAGATCGCACAAAAATAACACTTCTCTGCCAGATGCAGAGACACGCCAGCCTGAATCCACTGCACAGAAAACAAGTAGCAGTTTCTCCATGAGCATTGTAAGTTTTATTTCCCGTGCACATCCTTATTGTCTGAATCAGGAATGAAATAAAATGTCTGTTATAGGACAAAGAATCACAGGTACGCAAGTTTTGGTGGTTTGTTAGAGAGTTTCATTGAATCTGAGCTTTTCCTGTTTTCATCGGTCCTTTAAGTGCGGTCACTGAGAAAAATATGGTAGCCATAATAAGAGGAGAATGGCACAGTTTAGCAAATAAGCAGACATGGATGGATGCGAGGTCACCGCTCGTTCAGCCTACGCGGTCCAGGAGGGACTATTTCCGATTTGATTGTTAATTCCGAGATCCTCACGGCCAAATGCAACGCAGTCCGACAGCAGACTGTCAGTATCATCCCAAAAGTTCACATAGGTGGTCTGTGTGAGCCCCTCTGCGCTGTACGGCGGTGCAGCCACATGCGCACAGGCGCACCTGAAATCCCGCTCCGGAGGATCAGGAGCGGAAACTCCGCGCTTGTGCCCGCGTTCCGCCGCCTGTTCCCCAGCCTCACACTCCTCCTCCTCCTCCGCCCCGCTCAGTTTCGGGTTGCAAAAAGCCCAAACCATCCCGCAAAAATAGACGAAAAACGTGCCCATGACCATCAGCATGAGCGCGTAGGACTCCATCATGGCTTTAGTGACCGGAGATGTCATCTTCGGACGCGCAGGAATATTTATCGCTCCCAAAATGAGTTTTGGAGGGACTGTCAGCGCGGCTGGCATCATCATCATCATCATCATCCTCATCATCATCATCCTGTGGGTTGACCCACTTCAGCGCCATCAGTTCAGTAACGTGTAGAAACAGGCAGGAAATGTGTGGCTGTTGTTGTTGTTGCCACATCTCTCCTCAAACTACATCTACAGTGTAGCTAAGTGGTCGACAGCTGTTTGAGAAATGATGCAAAAGTCCAACTCGTGGTGGAATAAACACATTTGTTGTTATTTGACAAAATGAATGCATAGAAACTTCATGGCACTCCTACAGTTAAACGTCATCAAACACAGCAGTTAGCTCGTCATATTTCAGGATTGTGATGGGAATTCCGTTTTTTTTTTTTTAGGGAGCCAGATCATTTGGCTAAGCTCACTGAGAAGAGCCTTTCACTTCCCAAACAGCTCCACATTTTCCAAACTATGTGTGCATATATATCACTTAAATTAGTTCATATAATTAGATGACACCTTGTAATATCCAGAGTACCATAATTTTACATGTTTGTTTTTAAATGTAAAAACATGAAACACTATTACACGTGCATTGAACATTTTATTTATGTGTGCATTGTAGTATTTTGCTACAAACACTAAACAGACTCAATATATCTGATCTTTGAACATATATGTCACAATTCTAATGCTACTGTGAAAAGATCAATCCATCACTCTGCAGTGTATTAAAGCTGCAGGTGGTAATTATAAATAATTTTTGTGTTCTATTTAAAAAAAAAAAAAAATCATAATACCCACAGACAGCTGTTAGTACGTGAAGTGGTCTGAGAGTATCTTGAGATTTCTGTGTTTTCCCATCATGCCTCTGTATTCAGGTTTGATAAAAATCCTATTAAGCGTTTTATTTGTCCAATCAGTGACGCTCTCTGCACTCTCTGCCCTGATTGACCGGTCTATGCTGCACCTCTTAGTGACAGGTGACGTCGATACAAGCTGATTAGCTATTTGTGCCTCATGCTGAGGTCTGACTACACGACATCAGCCTGATGATAGCCCGACTAGAAAGACAGAGGGCGCCAGGTAGGCCCGTAAGTGATCAATAGCATTGGGCGTGACAATCAATTGTTTAATCTCATGTGTGTAATAATGGACGACAACCAACGCTGCATCTAGGATGCCTAATGATAGAAAGACTAACACGTTTGATTTTTTGTCGACCTCCCGGGACGGCTTGTCAGTAATAGTAGTACCCAGTGGCGAGCACTTCCTTGCCGGTGATGTCACGTTGTGAACTGCAAACGATGACTGACTGAGGAACAACATGTGGTTTGTTATGTCTCTTGGCCACGACATGGCAAGAATTTATGACTCTTTAACTGCCTAATCTGACACAGTGAACATTTTAACAGACAAGAAAAAACCCAAACAAACCAAAAAAAACGGTCCAGTTAAGCTACACTTAATAGACAGAGTGACAACAAACAAAATAAAACATGAGCCGGAGCAAACAGCTGCCCAACAACTCTCATGCTACAGCTAACGTGAGCTCGTTAGCTCATTGGCAAAAGTTACCAACTGCAGCTTTAATTAACAACAACAACAAAAAAACGGCTCTTGGGCGCGAGCCAGCTCCCATCATTCACTTAAATGAGTCAGCCTGTTTGCGACCGACACCCTGATATTCAAGGATAATAATTTCCAGTAATATCTAATTGGTATGGAAAGCGTAAAAAAGTAAATGATTATTAATTTAATAGTGCTTTCAAAGTAATTTGGAATTAAATATGTAATTTCTTATACTTTCAGATGTTAATTCCTGGACCAAAAAAAATCCATTAAATCTCATATTATATTTCAATATTTCATGACTTACCGATTGAGTCCTGTATAATAAATGTGTCGGGGGAACAGCCGAAAAGTTCAGCATAAATCTGGAAACAAATCAGCAGGCCTCTCAAATCTTCCTAGTTAAAGCTTTTGCATATTTTTGCAACACTAATTAACAGACTCCGGCAAAACCATTCTTAACTTATGTTTGAAAGTTTAACTATTTGTTGTTACTCGTATTTGGCTCTATTGTCAAACTGTAGAACTCATCTTTCTATATGCATTATGAATTTACTGTGAAGAGACTTTAAAGTGACCATTTGTTTCTCTGAAAATCACTAAGGTCAGTGCTTCCTGACAAACCCATCAGCTGGCAGGACTTGACTTTCCTTAGAAGGTCAAAACACCAACTGACACGTTTCCCAAAATACCGACAGTGATCAATGAGAGTGACAAGTGTGGGCTCGCTGCCTTTTTGTTGGGCCTTAAATACAGCACATTTCAGCAACAAGGAGCAAAAACCCTCGCTTCGCATCAAGCATAATAACAGTGCAAAAGAAACAATAAAGTGACATTTAAACACACAATATTAAAACAAGTCATTCAAAAACAAGAAAAAAGAGGAAATAAAAACAGCTAAAACAGAAAAAAAGAATATTCCAGACTAGAAGTTACGGTACATTAAAGAAATTTAATAAAAGGCAGCAGCAAACAGAAAAGTCTTCAGTCTTGTTTTAAAAGCGTTGAGGGTTTCAGCAGACCTGCAGTTTTCAGGGAGTCTGTTCCAGATATTGGCTGCATAGAAACCAGATGCTTCTTCACCGTGTTCAAATTAAATCATTTGTTTTAAAATCAAATGTTTAATCTTTAAAGAAATTCTTGTGCAGTAATGAACTGCAGGCAGTATTTACAAGAGACTGTGAGTAAACATTAATACACGTCAAATATAAACTTCACATTTTTAACAAGTGAATTGTGTGCAGCCTCAGATGCAAAAATCCAATCGATCAGAGCCGACAGGTAGCATAAATGAACTACAAGCAGCGTGTATTGAAATAAAATATAGACAATGATTTATCCTCACCCTGTAATAAAGAAGCAGTAGAAGCTGATCAGGATGTCGAGGTGATTAACTGCATGTTGCCTTTCCTGGTCATGATAACAAGTGGAGATATTAACAGCTCTTCTTGAAGACATTAGCCTACTGAGCATAAAACCTCCATAAACTGTGCATAATATGATCACTAAGGTTTTTTTTTTTCTTTTTTAAACAGAATGAAATACCAAATGAAAATACAAAACTGGTAAAGGTCGGGAATTAATGTTTAAATTAATCAATCAAACAAAATTTATTTTTGTATAGCCCAAAATCACAAATTACAATTTGTCTCAGGGGGCCTCACAAACTGCACAGGTGTGACATCCTCTGTCCTTAGACCCTCTCACCGGGTGAGGAAAAACTTAAAAACCCGTGAATCGATGGGAAGAATCGGGGAAAAATAAGAAACATCCGAGAGAGCCGCAGAGGAGGGATCCCTCTCCCTACGAACTAATGAAATGTGCCGTGCCATTGTCAATGCAGGGCAAGCTTATTTATTTATTTAGCACATTTCAGCAACAATACAACTCAAAGTGCTTTACGTCAAGCGTGAAAGTGCAAAAGAAACACACAATGAGATGACATTCAAACACACAACGTTAAAACAAGTCAGTCAAAAACGAGAGAGGATGAAATAAAAACAGCTAAAACAGAACAAAAGA
>JAQLOL010000020.1:23872185-23893519 GCA_029783665.1 Naso thynnoides
CAGCACACACACACACACACACACACACACACACACACACACACACACACACACAATTTTACTTTTAACCATATGCTATACACACACACGTGTGTGTGTATAGCATATGGTTAAAAGTAAAATAGTGTGCAGAATAGCGCCAGACTGTGGTTGCTGTTAGCCAGTTAGCTCAGTTAGCTCCTGCTTAACAAACACAAAGGGACAGTGCAGCTTCTCACCGCTGAGTTCAGTTTTGCTGGAGTCCAGCATCTGCAGATAGATGGTGTAGTTTGTGATGAAGCCTCTCTGCTGGCTCACAGGCAGCTCGTCCCACTGGATCTGGATCCATCTGGCCTCATGAACCAGCACTGACATGTTGGGACCAGAGCATGGCTCTGAAATACAACAAACAAGACAAAGAGGACAACAGGTGTACACTGTCCATTCAGTATGTATAAGTTAAGTTTAATATAAGTTTGATTTAAAATGGTTCTCTTTGAATTTAAAATAAGTGGGAAGAAGCAGTTTTGGGGACATGTGCAAGCTGTGGATCTCACTTTGCTCTTTGGAGTAGACCAGACAGGACGATGGAGCACTGACACCTCTGGTGGTCACAGCATACAGAGAAATGTTATACCTCACGCCTGCAGTCAGACCTGAAACAAAACAGCAAAACCGAACACTCTCACCGTGGACTCTGCTTTGTTTGACAAACATTCAACTTTGATGACATACCTTGGTTTCAGCTGTATTAAGAGTATTATCAGTTTCAAAACCACAACAGTTTTTTAGATGTCCAAAATTTTAAGTACACTAGTGCAGTTCACCAACTGTCCACAAGAGGCCACTGTGTGCCTCTCAGATGAACCCAGTGTGACTTGATTTACTGATGTTACAGATACAGCAAACATTTAACACATAAACATTTAAGTTTGAGGCAGCTTCAAGTTTAATTTCACTGTGTGTGTGTGTGTGTGTGTGTGTGTGTGTGTGTGCAGACAGGTTGCACCTACAAGACTTAACTTTTAAAACAGATTAAATCCCTGTTCAAGTCTAAATTCAGTTGCACCAAACTTTAAAACTAGTTTAAAATGACAAAAGATTAAATGTAAACCTCTCTTTAAACCTCAGTTTAGATTTTACTCTAAACCAAGATTAAGTTTAATTTTGTTGCACCAAAATTTTTGTCAAAACCGGTTCACAAAGGAAACTAGTTTGGAGCTGAACAGGAGGACTGGACCAGTTGTCAAACATTGCAGTGACATAGCTGATAAATTAAAAAAAGTCAGCCAGTTGTTGCTAAACAATCCCTTTCTCTTTTACTTTGCTGTCATCCCTTTTTTTTAATCTTCTATGATTTGGCCATATTGGTCATTAATTCGTCCAACAAGTTTTTCTTAAAAGAGGAAAAATTTAAGCTTCTCTGCTGAGCCATCACTAGTACCGTTAAGCTAGCAACTTTTTAGCTAGCTAGCAATGATGTAACGTTTTGTTTTCTTTAAAGCAGCTGTTGTAACAGTTATCAGCCCCAATCCACCATTTTTTTGTACTTACAAGGTCCTTACAACATGCTGATTATTTATATATTTATATTAATTTCGATATGCAAGCTTTACCCCATTGATTAAACTCAATTTAAACTCAGTTTAAATAAATAAACTTAGCTTTACTAAACCAAGATTAATTTCAAATGATGCAACAGAACTGTGCTTAACTTTCAACCTGCATTAAATCATTTTAAACTTATCTTTACTAAACTCTGACTAGAGCTAATCTTAGATTAAAATAATCCTTGTTAGTGCAATCCAGCCTATATGTTTGTTCTCTGTACCTGTGATAGATGTGCTGTTTTGATCTTTATCAAGTTTTTGCCACTGCAGCTCTGCCGCAGGAACACGTGTCCATTCTAACACATAATGCAGCAGTTCTCCTCCTGGTGTTGACCAGGAGACCGACAAAGCACTGCCACTGGCTGCCGGAGCCAACTCCCTCAAAACAGGTCCAGAGTCACCTGAACAGACACCAAAAAGTCAAGTCAAGTCAAAGTTCTTTGTAGCCAAAAACCACAAGGAATGCCTCAGTGGACTGTACATTAAAACAATATAAGCAAAATACAAATATCATAACAACAACACAACAAAAATAAGAGCGACTACTTCATATAAAGTGTTACAGACAATTAAAAGTGCCATATGATAAAATGCATGTGCAAGTGTTTGTAAAACTACGCACAAGACATAGAAATGATGCTCACAGTGACAGATTATATATGGATAACCGGAGTGTAGTATTTAGGACAGAAACGAGGCGTTGCTAAAGGCAGATGCAAACAGGTGCAAACTCTGAGCTTTTGCTTTCGCTCAGTATCAACTGTTAAACGTCATATGATTCAGGGGAACCTACTCTTTCATGTCAATGCAGTGTAAAGTCACAATCATACATTGCTTTTGTGTGAGCATACCACATTTGCCAAAAACAAAACAAAACAAAAAACTCTAAATAAAAAAAACCTTGTCTTTTGTTGGATAACTTCATAGTTAACCAGGGAATTTTTGTTTTTTTCATTGTAGAAAGCTGTATTCAGGTGTTGAAGCTCCTTGTGAGGTTTGGTGCAAGTTCACCTTTTCCGTACAGCCGTTTATTTCCATATGATCCTGGGCGTTATTTGGTAGACAGTGTGACAACATATACATTTTGGTGTTGTCTTTATACTTTGGTCAATATCACCTCTGAAAGTAAATATTAAAGTGTTTTACATCGTTGATCGTCAAGACCTAGAATTGGTCCTGAACGTCACACAGGCACCATTCAAAGTGCCGCGGAAAGCTGAGAATCTCACAGTTTGAACCCAATTTAAAGCTAGACTATAGCTTCTACAGTTCAACAGGTATTTGATATACTGTAAAACATATCTCAGCATGACATTGATGCCATGCTAGATTTAGGAGGGTTAAAAGAATTGACCTAGCAAGCTTCACAGATTTGTGTGGGAGGATGATTCCAGAGGAGAGGGACAGGAAAAAGCTCTTGGTAGGAAAAGGCTCTGCCACCTACTGATGACTTATTAATTCTTTGGATGAAAAGGAGAACGGTACTGGGATTGTGGAAGCCTAGTAGGTACACGTGGAGCCACTAGAGACGATAAATAGGATGGAGCGAGTTTGTGTCACATTTGAGAAGTTAAAAGCAGAATCTTGAAATCTCGCATTGACAGTGAGTCAATGGAATGAGACAGGAAGTTCTGGTTAACATCCTGTTAGTGGTATTTTGAACAAGTTGTGGTTTGCTAATTGTTGATTTTTGTGAGCCAGAGAAGGGTGTAATGCAGTATTTGGATGAGACAAAAACATGAACCCCAGTTTCAGTCTCAGCATCAGCCATGGAGAGGATGGGAAGAATCTTGGCTATATTACGTAGGTGGAAATGTGCCTTTTTTGTTATGACTTAGAGGATAAAACTTTATTTCCTCTTTTTTTTTCATAGATTGAACATATTTTTTTATATTTCTTTTAATTCTGTGTCTGATATTTGTGTACCTGAGGGTCTGAGTTGCACATCTGCTGGCGGAGACGCTCCATACAGGGTGACAGCACTGATGCTTAGTTTCCGGACCTCAGCTGGTACCCAGACTGAACAATGGCTCAAAGCAGGAGCGCAGGTCACTTCCTGTTTCTGGTCATGATCAAAAAGGATCTTGTACTGTTGCAGAGCACCACTGTAATCTTCTGGAGATGGAGGCTGGGGAATGAGTCCATCAGTCACTCAAGATTCACTTTTTCAAAGTCATCCATTAATAATGTTTTAAGGGGATATTTTACCAGTTTGCGTATGAACCCACAGCAGCAAGATGGTTATCTTAGCTTGACATACAAAATGGAGACAGTGGAGATTTCAAAGTTCACAAGTTCATAAATTTGATCTCCTGCGTTTAATCAAATTGTGGTTTTAATGAGGTGTTAAAAGAGAAGCTTGTTTTTTTTTTTGCACATTAAGCCTTACAACAATAAGATTTCCGATCATATATAATGTACTACAGCATTGTTTTTATGAGTGGTGCAGTCACAAGAGCTGGAGCTCCTTGTTGATGTTACCGCTAGCTGAAAATAACAGAGGTGAAGGGGCATTTCAAGTGCTGCAACAATCTGTCAAAAACACTAGTTTTAGAAGATGAGACAATCACCAAATGTTCAGTGGTGTCCTCCCATGTTCCGACACTAAAACCCAACGTTAAGCAGCGGCTAATCGGGTGGAAAACAGCTGTTTGTTTGTCTCCTGAGGCAGCTGAAAGAGCCGTTCCCAGGTTAAAAGCTGCAGTTTAACTTAGTGTTTTAGTGTCGGTACATTGGAGGACACCACTAAACAGTCAGCAATTGCCTCATCTTTTAAAACGACCTTTTTCGACTGTGGCTGAAGCACTTAAAATGTCTCTGCAGCTCCACTGTTTTCAGCCAGCAGGGACATCAGCAAGAAGCTCCAGCTCTAAGGACAGCACCGGGTTTTTCGAAGTGTGAGGTGGGCCTCCCCTGGGCGCCAGAGCAATTCAGAGGAGGCGTGGGACAGGAAGAAAATATTTTTTAAAAACTTATAAATAACTTACACCCAAGTATGTATTACAAGTTACATCCAAGTTTGTATTAGAAACTGGGCAGAATTAATATAAAAGCCAGAGCTAAAGAATAGCTTTGACACATTACCTCCCACAAAACTGTCACCATCTGCGACCTGTTTTTCCCCTGGCTGCCAAACATCCTCCACACATGCAGCTGGTGAGATGGACCTTAAGATAATGTGACCACAAGTAACGTTTCGAATGAGTGATGACAAACTAAATTAGATTTCCTCTGTTGCGTATAAATTAAGAATTGTGAGCTTACCTTTTCCATGACTTCTCCCCCTCACAGCTGGGCTCCATTTGCTGCAGAAGGTCCTTTTGCTGGTAATGGACCTGGGCATGTCGGCATGCGTCCGTCCAGATGTTGAGTTACATGTTCTCATCTGGAACTCATATTCAGTTAGAGGCTTCAGGCCGTCCACTTGTATCAGACCCTCGCTGAGCTCTGTTCCATCCCATGTTTCCTGAAAAAACATCAAGAGGCCAGGTCACCTGCATACTGTCTGACTGAGACTGATGCTGTGAACACAGGTGTCTTAACAGCTCTTTACCCAGGAGCCATGATCTGTGCGGAGCCTGACATAGGATCTGAGATGCTCGGACGATTCATTGGTTTTCCATTGCAACACAGCTGCTATGGAGTTATTCCCAAACTTTATCTGTATAATATGAGGAGTCTCTGGTATCACTGCAGTGCAAAAGAAAATGGAACAGAGTACAAACAAGTGACTAATGTGACCATGATGCAAAGCACAAAAATGAAACAGTTGCTGTTATTTCAGAAATGACTCAAAAAGTCGAGGCTGTTGCGACAGATGTTTAGACTAATTGAAGTTCACGAAGTAGCAACAAATGTGGATCAAGGGATGGGGCAAATTTACCAATTCAAAAGGACATGAAAAAAGAGAAAACAGTTTCCCGATAAGGAAGTCAAATTAGTCAAACTGACGACAGTTTACAGAATGACTAATTTCTCATGAAAATACTTAATAATTTAGATTTAAGGTGCTTACTCATTTATAAACACAGATATGAGAACTTACAGATATCCTTTACAGAGAGGATGGTTGGATCTGACTGCGATGCTCCAAAGGGGTTGTAAGCAGTGATAATTAACTGGTATTCAGTGTTTTCATCAATCATTGCTCGTGGTATGGTGACGTGTTCAGCATCCTGGATCTGATCTAACAGAACCTGAGTCCCATTTTCTCTGAAAGTGTTAAAAACAAGATATTCTCCTGTCAAATGCGTATTTCAGCCCGTGATTAAACAAAGCAACAGAATAATTTGACTCTAGAGTGGCACCGTACCTGGTGACTGAAATGTTGAAGGCAGTTGAGACGTGTGTTTCCTGTCCTCTGTCCCATGAGCAGTCTATAAATTTTGAGCTCCTTGATGTTTCACAAGTGATATTTTTAGTTCTATCTGGAGGGACTTTAAGTGGAGAGGATAGAAAACAAGAGAGAAAAATACCTTTTGTAAGTCTTTCCATGTTGACACTAATGTGCTTTTGCTTTTCCAGAGATAATAATGGCAGCTCGTAGAGTTCCACCTTAACCTGCTCAAAATTCTACAGCTTCTTTAAAATCTAAGACAGGGAGGTCATTCAAACTCTAAATATGTTTCCCCTCTTGCAATTTTTGATAGCTCTCTCAGTTTTTCAGAATCAAGGTTTATGCTTTTGTGGCTTTTTGATACTTTGCTCTTTAAACATTTATCTATAATGCTATGTCAGTCGGCCATCAAAGTGTTCAAAATATAGGCAATAGTAATGTGATGCTGAACTTTGATTTAACGCTTCCAGAGTAAAAAAAACAATCTTTCTATCTCTCTGATGACTCTCCTAGACAACAACATAAAACAAGCGATAACTCTTTTTGTTGGTGACTGCGCTCTGACCAACTGATACGTTACAACAGATGCATTAAGCCATATTTAGAAAAAGAGGGTTTCACTAAACATTTCAGAATGCAGCCCTTTATTTTAAAAAATGAATATAAAACGAACAGAAATGGAGCACACCACAACCTTCTTTCAGTATGACAAACTCTTTAAAAACTGTCTTATTATTAAAAGTTTATTAATAGTCACCCAGATCACCCCAGCAACTGCTTTTAACACCAGTGTTCATTTTTTTTGACAAATAATTTTTGTCATAGTTTTTGTCATCAACACTTTCTCACTGGTAGAAAAACCCCCAAGACAGTAACTAAAAAATAATTTATGATGACAAACACTATCCACAGACACTTTTGTCAGTTAAAGCTGAGGTAGGCAACGTCGGGAAATCAAGCTAGCTGTAGCATGAGACTCCTAATTAAGCAACTCTGCTGCACTCTCCCTGTTTTTGCTCCAGCTCTCGTTTTATTTCGTTTGTTGTATCGCTCTTTTTTAAGGCCAGTTTACACAAAAGATTCATGACAAGACAAAGTAGTGGAGTAAACTTTTCTCTCTCAGCTTGACTCAAGCCAGCTCACGGTGTCGCCTGCAACTCAGCTTGTCAAGTCACCAGAGGACAGTTTTAGAACATAAGGCATGTCACTTGTGTCAACAGCCAATCAGCTTGCAGTGGTGTCACCTGTCACTGGGAAGCACGGCGTAGAGCAGCCAATAGGAACACGCGCTCTGAAATGATTCATGATTGGCTGGAAAGTGCCATCACAGTCTACATACAGAGCCAAAGAGAGGTGCAGAAGTCCAGCATTCCTCCAGACCACCTGAATTACAAAATGGCGAAAGATTATTGTGGATTTTTTTTGCGCGATGTAACCAAAAATAAACTGCCTACCTCAGCTTTAATGGAATGAAATGAAAATGTTAGGTAGAGACGCGTTGGAGGGGGATTCAGGCAGAGCTTGTCTGTTTGTGTGGTGGGTAGTCGCCAGTGTTAGGTAAGTTACTCTGAAAAGGTAATAAACTACCTATTACTGATTACTTCTTATAAAAGTAATACATTTACTTGTTACTTTGTATCAAAAGTAATCAGTAAAATTACTAGTAACTTAACTAGTAACTAAATTACTTTTGCAACCCAACCAACTTCCTAAAAAAGTGACACACAACCTGTTTTGCCGGCTCCTAAAACTTAAACCACTTTATAACACTTTCATTAGATATCTGAGGACAGATATTTTTGTCAGAGATCAGGAGTGCTGCTGATGCCAGCATGTAGTTGGCTCTTTCTAGTAACACAGTAACTACGGAGTTACTTGGATAAGTAACTACAAAAAAATTACTGTTTTGGCATTTGCAGTCCCTTACTGTACTAGTTACTGAAAAAAGTAATCAAATTACAGTAATGCATTACTAAGTAAAGCGTTACAACCAACCCTGGTAGCCAATCATCCTAGGAAAAAACAAAAGCATTGCTGTTACAGACTCGCCATCTCACCCCCTATCAAAACTGTTACAAGAAGGTAAGGCATTTTGGATGTTTGTCATTATTTAGCACACAAATGTTTGACAATTGTTTTTACTCTTACTTTTTAATTAGCACAATGCTTATTCTTACTTGGCTGTAAACACATCAGACAAAAACCTGTACATACGGCCGCCTTGTAAGACCATTCCACCGACAATCTCTGGTTGCATCTCAAATTTCTGTGCCTTGCAGTACAGAGTAAACCGAGGTTTTTGCACATTGATCAAATGGAATATCGTCAGGGTGCAGTTGAATCTGTCCGGAGGACTCACAGTCACACCTGTGGCCTCCAGAAACATTTTATATCTGGAAAACAGTGACATAATTTTACCTGAACAAGGCAGAGTAACAATTTCGACATATCTCAATGATGTCTATGCATAAATATAGATGAGGGTAACATTATTGTATTGAATTTTCCATTATTTCTGTCATTCTTACCTTTGGTCACAGTTTGTGAAGTGGCAGTACACCGTCACGTTTGAGCCCAGGAGGAAATGTGAAGCTGGTTCTGCTGTCAGGTAGCCATGGCTGTTCAAGAGCTGGCTGTCAGCCCAGAGCAGAGGGCAACCTGTGCAGAGAAGACATTTGTGATGCAGTTTTTTCATAGTTTACAAGGATAAGGAATTCAGGATAAACTTTATTGTCCCCTCACAAACATACAAATGATAACACAACAACAAGACACCCAGACAGGGCAAAAGGACAGTCTGCTCTTAGTACATGTGTTAATGTCCCATAAAGTAAGTAAGGAAAAGTGCATGGCCTGCATGCAGTAACACCTGCCCTAAATACTGCACAAGCTTTTAGTACATAGTATAAGAAGTATAAACAGCATTGCACAGTATAAAAAGCACCCTGATATCAGTGTTATTTGCAAGGAAAACATTGATAAGAGGCAAGAAAGCATACTTGCATAATAACTAAATAAAATCAAGACCAGTTGTGTTGCTGCAACCATTTTCTTCCAAAGAAATTTAACCCTAACCCTCAATGCTGTGGTCAAAACTGCAAACGGACAGTTTTAAGCTTGAAAACCACAAATGCTACCAAATCTAGACTAAAAAGAAGTGAAAGCAAAAAGGCAAGGCACAGAATGAATAATTACAAGTACAAGGAAATAAAAACGACAAACAAATAAGATACATAAAAGCAAAAACTAAAAATAAAGGGGTAAATAAAGGATTGGAAGCAATAAAGGACGATAAGAAAATGATCTGACTATATGAAGATGACATCAAACAAGAGGAATCAGAAGCAGATAAAGATTAAGAACAGCAAAAATAAAACAAAAAATAAATGTTTGCGTAAATACAAATACAAAAATACTGATATGAATGTAAAAAGTGACTTCACATAAAAGTAAGTCTATAAAAGTGAGTTTTAAGAAGTGATTTACTGAAGTTACTGATTCTGCAAGCCTTATCTCCTCAGGCAGGTCGTTCCAAAGTTGAGGGGCCCTGACTGCAAAAGCTCGGTCACCTTTAAATTTAAGCCTCCATTTTGAAACAGCCAGAAGGGCCCTACCAACCTGAGGGGTTGTGTGGGGTCAGCATTTCGTCTGTGTAACTTCACTAGACCAGCTGCAGAAAGTCTTGGTGTCCTGTTTAATAGTAATAAAAGTTTTGAACACCATGTTGCTGAGCTAGTGCAATCATGTTGCTACCACCTGAGAAACATTGCTAAAATCAGAGCTATCTTAATTTTTAGAGGAACTGAAACTGTCATACATGCTTTTATCTCTTCACACCTCGATTACTGCAAAAGCCTGTTTTCCTGCCTCAATCAAAAAACCCTGAAACGACTCCAGATTGTACAGTATTCAGTTGCTTGGCTTTTAACCAAAACCTGGCGGTACGACCACATCGCACCTGTTTTAGCATCTTTACACTGGCTCCATGTTTGTTTTAGAACTGATTTTAATATTTTGTTAATAACTTTGAAGGCTCTCCATGACCTGGCTCAAGACTATATTCTGGACCAGCCATTCCCAAACTCAAAAATTCCAGGGCCCACTTAAAAATCGGGAAATGTTCTGGGGCCTACCCAACCTTAAAATCTCCAATCTGGTCAAAAAACGAGACTAAACTTCAAGACAAAACTGGCTGACTATAGCTCAGATTAATGAAGGATGACATGGAATTTAATCACCCTGTGCTATCAGTTTTTATCACTTTTTAATAGAAATATGTAGCTGTATATATTTTTGATTTATTTCAAACTCAATTACAAAATTGAATATCGAAAACTTTTTTATGTACTTATTGTAAATGACCTCTCATGTTCCACATGCAGTACCTTCAAGGCCCCCCAGAGGGCCATGGCCCACACTTTGGGAATCACTGTTCTAGACCTTTTAGTCTCCTATGAACCCAGGCGTAGTCTGAGATCCTCGGGCAGGGGGCTGCTTGCTCTCCATAGATCCAAGCTGAAAACAAAAGGTGACAAAGCCTTTGCCTGCAGGGCTCTGAAGCTCTGGAACGACCTGCCCAAGGACATCAGGCTGTCTGAGTCAGTATCTCGTTTAAAAGCCTACTTTTATCAGAAAGCTTATCTCGATTTTATTTGAGCTGCCTGGTTACTTCATTGTTAAATCGTATCCCTTGTCATTTTTACCTTGATTTTTTATTATTTTATCTCTTATCTTTCTTTCGTGTGATTTTTTTCTCTTTGTGAAGCACTTTGTACTTTGTTTGATACGTGCTCTATAAATTAAGTTAATAATTATTACTACTAACTTGGGCCAAGACCCAGACGAGCTTTAAAAGTGATTAGTAAAATCCTCAAATCAATTCTAACATGGACAGGAAGCCAATGGAGAGAAGCAAGAATGGGACTGATGTGATCTGTTTAAACCAGTAAAATACACTTTTCTCATTAAAGAGTACTTATGGTAGGAGTGTGGACAGAGTTTAAGTATAGAACTGATTTACGCACATGGATGGATAAGATAAGCAATGTAATACTCACGCTTAATGGAGAAACTGAGAAGTACAACAATAAAACTCCAAATGCTTGAGTGAAGATTCATCTTTTCAGTCTCTTTGCACCCACTCAGCTTCACTCAACAGCTGTAAACAAAAGTTGTTCTAAATTTAAATATATCCAACATTAACGTCCTCAAAGAATCATTTCACGGGGAATTACATACATTATTCATCTTTAGGATTTATCTCAACCATCTGTGTTTCTTTGAACTTCTCATGAGTGGCTGATGACATTAACGGAAGCACAGGCAGCTTCGGTCACAGTAGCTGTGACATACGCACTATGGTAGATAAAAGATATTACATCAAATCTGGACATTTGATCTTTTAAGACAGCTCGGAAAAGAAATTTACTTTAAATCTAGTAGTTACTGACGTTAGTAGATATTCAGATAAAGCTCACCAGAATTCACGTCTTCTGTAGTTGTTTGTGATCCTCTTTTCTTTTTCTTATCAAGTTCTCAGCCATAGAGACTTCTTCCCCAGATGACTCGCTGCGAGAGATGCATCTGACTGAAGTGAACTCTGTTGTGTGAACGAAACGTCTTAAAGAGGACAGTGACCTACTTTGGTGGTATTTAAGCAAATGCAAAAACTTTGAACAGTGGCTTCAGTACTTTGTTGCCCTACTTCAGTGGCTGTTTTTCATCACCACAAAGATTCAGTTAACATGAGATGCACATGTGCTCAGCACACCTGCTCTCATTAAACATGCTGCCGTTAGCAGATAACATGTACTTGACATCTAGTTTCAACTTTGTCAGACTCTGACCGTAACTTCACGGCAGTCTCATCATTTTAGTTGTCTCTAAACAGATCATTATTACACATTCTGACTTAAAGTAGACTTAAAGTAGTAAGGTTAGTAAAACAAACTTACATGTTTAGTCTGGCAGAGGTCACTTCACACAAAGGGGAAAAAATCAACCCATGTCTGTCCTCATTTAGCTGGTTGCTAATGTTTCAAGTCCTCCAAAGTGCCAGTATGTATTTGAGGAAAAACATGCACAGACTCGCAACTCTCTCAAGCTTTCATTATTATTTTCCATTTGGTAACCTCAGCATTACAGGGAAAACCCAGAAGTTAAAGTGGGTGCATGTAAATGTAAAGATAAGAGAGACCTCAAGTCTGAGGTTTGCTAATTTTCAGAACTGACATGTGTCCATATGAAATGTCAGAGGTTCAATTTAGCTGAAAGAGCTACTTTTTACATGTAATGTGAACAAATGTGGTGCTTTAAGGTGAGGACTGCATGTTTCTGACTCTTGAGATGAGGAACAAAACAGGTTTCAAATCAGCTTTTTTATTTGTCACATAAATTCATAGACAAAGGTCTGAACGAGCAGTCATGTAACTGAGAAACTGAAAACTGAGAGAAATGCTTTTATTTACTTGATTTGTGTCAAGTCACACAGTAAAAACATTTTTCCTTGAAAAGATCGACATAAAGTCATCATATCAAACAACAATAATTAGACAACGCATCTTGTTCACTGGTCTGATTTCATACCATTCTCCAATCACTCATACTCTTGTTGCGTGCAAGTGCAATTCCACTTATTGAATGAGTGCAGGAAGTTTGAAGTATATACTGCTCTCTAGTTTGAGTGATTTTTGTTTTTCTCACATGCCAAACCACAGACTGAAACCACAGTGTGAACATGTACACACGGCGGTCTGAGCGAGAAGCAAAAACTAAATCAAAGTGCCATTTGTTGACACACATCGAGTTTCAATGAATCTCAGAATCTTACATTAAATTCACATCTCACAGTGATTCAATACGATTGGACCATGAGGACTCAGATTTCTCCAGCAAAGCCGGCTACGCATTAGACGATTTTAAACCCAATTCTGAATGAACAACCCAATTTTACAAAATTTGAACATTACATTTAAATCCTGAACAAACCACCAACAAAACAAAAAACAAACAAAAAAATTAACTGAATTTAACTGAACTGAACTGAACTGCAGTGGCCTCGCCTGAACTAAAACCTTCCTCCTGGTTCGTATGGATTTAATCTGTGTGCACGCTTGTGCATAATTAAATGCATCAAGCGTGATGGCTGCAGAGGTGACTGTCATCAGGTTTTTTGTTTTTCTCTTGGACAGACCTTGTTCTGGAAGCTGAGGCCGCACTCTGCTGCTGCACTGGACACTGGGCTTTGCAGTCAACAGCTAATTATTTTGACTCACCCACCAGCGACTAGACAGGGATGTAAATTACAATCTGTCAAAATGAAGAGTGGCCTTTAAAATTTTTCGTCACTGTCAATAAAAAAACATCAGTGATGGAAAATATTCGGTTAGTGCAACCGTGCTCGGATCATGTTTGATATTAATGATGGAAGAGCCAATGAGAGCGAGCAGACTAGGGAGCATCACCAACGGAACGTTGTGTACTTTTACAGCTACAAACATGGCAGTAAACATAAACAAAACTGGGCCCTGAACCAAGTGGAACATTAAAAATGAAGACCAGCAGAGTCTGGTCTCATGCAAGACATACCACAATATGGCCGACACAGAAAAGGAGTGGGCAGAAATTGAGCACCATTGGATGTCATGTTAACAGGTGAGCGAATGGGCTAACGCTAACAAAGTAGCAGCAACTTCTAGCATCAACTATTCATTACTTTTCTTATTTGTTTTTGGTTCAAGAGAGCTTATGCCGGTGCAATCGCCACTGTGAAATGGTTACTCCAAACAGCAGGCGTGTGGACTCGTGGTCTGGCTGAATGGTGTAGTGTAGCATTCTGAGGTTTCTAAGGTTTAAAAATTAGTTGAAACTGTTCTTATGCAAATGAACTGTATTTATAAAGCACTTTTCTAGCCTTTCAACAACTCAAAGCGCTTTTACAATGCAAGTCAACATTCACCCATTCATGCTCACATTCACACACCACGGGCAGGTGACTTCTCGACATAGAGCCATCCTGCTAATCAGAAACTTATACACACATATTCACACACCAATGGTGCAGCCATTGGGAGCGATTCAGGATTCAGTGTCTTGCCCACGGACACTTTGACATGTGGACCATAATAGCCGGGGATCGAACCACCAACCTTTTGATTGGTAGACGACTCGCTGTACAGCTGCCAACTAATCAGTTAGAGAGTAGACAGCTTTAGACTGAATTCAGTCAATCCAAATATTCTACATATTTTTGTATAGCAATGCAAAAACAGGCATTTTAATTTACTGGTTAGAGAATCGGACATAGATACAAACTTTGTGGAAAGAATTTTTTTTAGGTAAGTCACAAATTATTTAGAATCCAGCCCTGCTCTAAACGTCTGTTCCCAACCACAGCTCAATAAATCTATAATATCTACATGTCTGTGATAAAACTGGCATGTTTCAAGGATTTATAGCATATTTGAATTCAGAGCATTACAATAATCATAAAAGCATGATTGCTTGTTGAGGAGAAGGAGCACACTTTCAAATGACTCAAACAAAGATAGTGACACATGTAGTGTTAAATGTAGTGGATGTGACAGTTGGTGGTTTATCGCGGTGTGGCACAGAGGCGGTAAGGTTTGGGACTGCGAGCGCCTCCTAACTGAAACTCCAGATTGGGCTTCTCTCCAGCAGGTGCTGAAAAAGAAAACCTCTGAAGGAGAGACGTAAGGAAGAGGAATAACTCCATCCTGGCCAGCTGCTCCCCGAGACACACACGCTTACCTGTGGGCACAAAATGCAAAAAGGTGAGGTGTATTCAAGCACTTTTAATGGGATTTACTTTGACCATAATTTCGCTGAAGCTCAAACACTTCACTTATTAATTGTTTAATAATAGACCACCCTCTTCTGGAACAACGTTATTGCTAAATCACTAGTCCAAACATTTTTTATTCCGGACTCAAAAAACTCAAGTCGTCCAACCCTGATTTTTTAGAATAATGTGCAACTGTGCTTAACAGGGCTGTAACATCTGACTTACCTGTTGAAAAAGGAAGGAAGGCCTCTCTCTTCCTAAATTTGCCATCCTTGTCCAGGAAATGTTGAGGGTTGAAGGAATGTGGAGTTTCCCACACTGACTCATCATTTAGAACTGAGTTCAGCGTAGCTATGATATTGGTGCCCTGTGGAAATTCCATCATTTAATTCAAAGTAATGTCTTTATTTTAGTACTTCTTCTGGTGTGTTTGTTTCAGATTATCAACGTAAAAACAAAAACAAAAAACAGGTGGCAGCAGTCAATGACATAACAATAGTAACTGAAAAAAGTCTGACACAATGTCAAACACTGTGTTTAAAAGCTGTTTCCAAAATCCAAAGAAGCACAAAAAAAGAGCAAAATGCTCTTAAAGTACAATTCTCTCTCACATGTGCATCATGTACCTTTGGGATTATGTATTTGTCCAGTGTGGTGTCCTTGCTTGTCATTCGCATCACACTGAGAGGAAGAATGTTGCCCATTCTCTGGATTTCATGGATAACTGCATTAGTGTAGGGCATGTTTTCTCTGTCATTTGTTGACGGCTGTCTGGATGAACCCACCACAGAATCTATCTCAGCCTGGACTCTCTCTGCACACACAGGAAAATGATAAGATTTTACATACATATATATATATATATTTTTTTTTTTTTAATTAACCAAAGGTAGACTTACACCTGTTGTCTGCAATCACTGAGTCAGACTACACAGGTAGTGGAAGCACAGATTCTCAGACTACCAGCAGCTTACCTTTTTACTGGGTCAACAAGCATTTCTGGTTCTTTGCACCCTTCTAATGACGAATACCAAGATTTTTGTGGTAATCTCATAACAAAACTTAGGTGATCAGCTTACTCTGCAACAATGAAGTAAATAGGATGTGATGATCTGCAGGTGAGGACAAATCTAAGGCTGAAACTCTGCTTGCATATTGTGAGCCAGCCAGAGAGCTTTGTGCTGCCCCATTAAGTCAGAACAGCCTCGTTCATTAACATGGATGCCAAAAGAAAGTTGGTGCAGTGCATGGCGCATTCATTTCCACCGCGTCCCCGTCATTACAATAATGACACAAAAATAGCATGCACGGACTTGTACAGATATTATGCTCTGTCTCTCTCTCTCTCTCTCTTTCAAACACACACAGACACACACACACACAAACACAAACACAAACACACCTTGTATGTGAGGGAAGTTGATCATGTAGAGCAGTCCCCATTGTATAGTAGTAGCAGTAGTTTCAGTTCCAGCACCAAACAGATCCAGAGTGCAAAAAGACAAATTCTTGATATCAAAACAAGAATCTTTGTCTTCCCTCTGTCAATAACAAAAAGACAGTTTGTGCTGTCAGTTGACACATTTCGTAAGAAAATATAAAAAGAATAAACACAACTCAGACAAATGAAACCACTCACGTCTCCCATCTCTGTGAGGAAGCAGTCGATGTAGTCTCTTGGTGACGAGGGGTCAAAACTGTCTCTGTGCTCTTTGATCTTGATTTCTGCAAAGTCCAAAATCTTTTGTGTCAGAGAGAAAATCTTCTGATGAGGTCCAGGCAGTCGTTTCATTAGCCAGGGAAATACGTTATAAAGCTACAGAGGAAGAGCACAGTGACAGGATCATTAGCAAATAGTTTACATCTTGTACACAGAAGCAGGTGGAGATGGTGGGAAACATGGCAAACCAGATTTGTTTCTACTTGATTTCTACTGGAACTGTTGTTAAAACTAATGAACTCCAAATCAGTTAAACCATTCCTCTCAATCTCAGCTCACAATGTGTGCTGTGTGGAAGTCCTAAGATAGGTTAACTTATCAGTCTGCTTTAGGTCAGATCAGTTATTTATGCAGATTACTAAAGCGATGTTTCACCATAAAACTAGTGTATCAATTACTAACCCCTCAACGTTTAAAATTGTTAAATATATTTCATATTTTATCCAACATATCGGGTATCTGATGCCAGGCTTGCCTGGGCTCATGATGGGGAGCAATGTAACTGGACATGTTGAATTTAGACGTTTTTTAGCCAAAATAAAAGTGTTTTGGAAGTATTGAGCCTATGACAAGTTAAGAATACTTGAATTATACCACAGGAAGCTGTTGAGATTTTTGGATGGATGATTTTAGATGGTTTTGATTAGGGCCAGACCAGTATATCGGTTTAAAATTCTTGGACTAGTAATTTAAATTGACGTAATTACTTAATTTGTCCAGCAGAGAGCAGTCCATTATTTAACTGGTAATAAGTGAAGTGTCACAACTGGCCAGTGCACTGATGTTTAGAATAAAGTTTGTTGTTGTTACAATTTCATTATAGAGTTTGGTTAAGAATTACTCTTTATTTACAGCGTCTTTGGACAACTTTGCTGTGATTTGGCGCTACAGAAATAAAACTGACTTATCAACATAAGGCAGTCAAAGAGGTTCATAGGACTGTATGAAGAGGCAGTACAGAAATGAGCCCCTAGGCTCTCCAAGTCTCCTGCCTCGCTCAAACCCACCTATGGTCCAGTTTAACACCCTCCCCCCAAAGCTCAATGAAGTCCAAGAGGTGTTGAGAAAGGCCAGAGCTTCAGCTGCTCCAGGACCCAAAGGGATACTGTATAAGCTCTTCCGGAAGTGGCTGGGCCTGCCTGGGCTTGCCTCTCCGAAGCTGGTCTCTTTGAAAGAAACATCCTGCAACTGCCCCTACAGTCAATCAGCATGGGCTACAAGCAGGAGAAATCCAGGCTTGTGATGGAGATGAAGGACTCCACCGACCACACAGTGCAGAATGCCAGCATCCAGGTCCGCACTGGACAGAAGTGGAAAGCCTGGGTGGAAGCCAACCAGGCAATAAGCAGGCCACAGCACAAGGAGATCATCAGCAGAGTTCAGAAAGGAAGGATGAGACTCAGATTTGGAGAAGACCCCCGGTTCTGGTCCAAGGCTAGCAGGAAAGAGAGGAAGGATCGGGTTTTGTCTGAGGTGACGAGCATGGAAAACATGTACTATAAGATCAAGGCAGTTGCACAGGGACATCAGGGCAGCTGGACAACGTAGGAAAGTGTTGTAGGCAGAAACATCAGCATGGCAGACCTCTGGAAGATCCCACAGGCAAGGCTCAGTTTCCTTGTTAGGGCGACATACGACACTCTCCCCTGCCCACTGAACCTGCATCTGTGGCTCGGACAGGAAGAGTGCTGTCCCCTCTGCAGCACCCCGAGAGCAAGCCTCCACCACATCCTGTCAGGCTGCAAGACCACGCTCTCCCAAGGCCGATACAGGTGGCGGCATGACCACGTCCTGAGTAAGCTGGCTGAGGTCCTGGAAAGGTGGAGACAGGACCTGAGCAAGGGGCATTCTCCACCTGTGGACCACCAAATCCGGTTCGTTAGAGAAGGTGGCGGTGATGCAAGTGCCACACAGAGTCCCACCGGTGCCAATGGCAGTCCTCTCCACCCAGGACTTCAGCATGAGAGTCGATCTCAGCAGGCAGCTTCAGTTCCCCAGCAAGATCACCAGCACAAGCCTCCACCCAGACATTGTGATGTGGTCTAGCAACTCCAAGACCGTGCTCCTCATCAAGTTAACCATACCATGGGAGGATTGAAGCTGCCTTGGGGAGGAAAAGGCTGAAGTATGCTGATCTTGCTGCTGAGTGTCGGGAGACAGGGTGAAGAACCATGCTGTACCCGGTGGAAATGGGGTGCCGTGGCTACGCCGGAACATCAGCTGTCTGCCTCTTGAAGGACTTGGGAGGGGGGCTGGGGCAAGGCAGTGGAAGGCCCTCAAAGATATAGCAAAAGAGGCTGAGAGGAGCAGCTTTCGGCTCTGGCTGAAGAAAAAAGATAAGTGTTGGGGCACCACCTAGCAGACTGGCTTGCTGCAGGGGGGTGCCAGGGAGACGTTGCTGTCACTGCTCCGCTACCAGGAGACAATCCAGTGTGTAAAGGGGCGAAACGTCGTAGACCGGTTTTACCTGGCTGATGACCCTGCAACTAGCCAACCTGTGGGCACCGGAGGAGGTGCGTCAGGCAGCAGTGCCATAACAGGCTAACACCTCCCTGTACATTCAAAGTGACCTGCTGAGTTTCAACATAGAAATCAAACTTTAAGTACAAACCCTAAACGTCTCAGTTTGATTTTAGTATAAACCTGTTTACAAAATTGTAATTTAAAAATACACAATTCACTCACGAAATGCAACTGGATAATTCCTAATCTTAAAAAAGATGACTGTGTGCTGCATCTTGTTTTCAGTGGAGGCTTACCTGTACCAGTGCATTTCCCTCTAAGATCACTAAGGTATTGAGGGTCTGAAGAATATTCTCCAGCTGCTTGTCAGTATACTCAAAGCGTTCCCCAAACACCAGGCAGGCGATTATGTTGGACACAGCCTTGTTTATCACTGGCTGGGCATTGAAAGGCTTGCCTATAAACCAAACAGAAAATATAGATGTGACACAAAGACACTTTGCTAAAAATATAGTAAATTCAGAACATGAAAATTTGATAAGCCAAATGCAGAATTAAAGTACTGTGATATTTTTACATTTTTTGTATGATTATTGTTATGATCATTGATGATTAACAGGTTAATATAACTGATACAAAGAGTGCCAGCCAATAGAAAATGAAGGGTGTGGTGCTTTAGATAAAAGTGAGAGGCACATGCACATGGTCTAAGGTGCTAGGACACTGGTGCATTATGCTGTTGGAAAGCTAAAGGAAAGCCAAAGTCAGATTTTAATGTAATAAACATAAAGGTTATCACAGCAAGATAGTGCACCATCCTTTCATTGGTTAGAAGCATGAGCTCGTTAGCTGTTGCATAAAGATTTTTTTTGTACCTTGCTGAAGAGTAAAAGCCTCAGTGAGATACTGGCACTCTTGCTGGATGGACGGCTCCAGGCTCTTCTTGCCCAAACCGAAGTTTTTGAGTGTATGAAGAGCGAATCTCCTCTGCTGCTTCCATAGATTGCCATTAGATCCAACCAGGCCTTTGGAAAACAAATGAAAAAACCCAAAACAAATAGACGAGAAAGTAACTGTAAAAGAGTTAAAGCAGCAACTGGATAAATGCTAATATGCCTGGTGTTTGTCTGATGTTACTACCTTGACTGAGTACTTACTGGAAATTTTTCAACAAAGTGCACCCATTACACACTACCTTTATTCTTGAACTGTTCTTCAAAAATTGGTACAAGAGGACGATCTACATAGTCCTCTCCATTCTCCACCAGGGCCTCTCTCATCAACTTGTAGCCAATAACAACCACAGTTCTTCCACCAAAGATACGAAGACTGAAAATGTTTCCATATTTCTCTGCAAACTGAACAAAGACAACAGACTAGTGTTTTGTATCAACACTGTGATGATAACTGATACTCTCTGAAGGTGAAAGTTAATCAGTCTTGCTATAGCATCTACATCGCAAACATGCATCCAGTCAACGTGGGTCACTGTTTTCCCTATGGACTTGACTGCTTCCTTTTTTATATTCAAATTAATTCTATCATTATTTGTTATAAGATTTGACAAATTTATAAAAACATGTATTTGGCTGACAATCAATATCATTCTGCTGAAATAGTGTAAATGAAACTTTGCAGTGAATAAAAAAGAATATACAGTGGAGTTTTCCAAAAATCTAAAAAAAGAATTTTACGAGACTGATCATAAAATTTTATAAATATAATATCAGAAGAGCAGCTTATTCGTTGCTTTGTTCCTGACTGAACAACAGGTGGCAGTATGTCTCAATAGATGACACTTTTTCTGCATTTTTGAAGGTAAACTGTGGTGTTCCACAGGGTTTAGTTCTTGGTCCACAATTGTTTATTTTGTAATGAAAAGATCTCTGTAAATTTTATAAACGGTTCAAAAATATTTTATTTGCAGATGATACAAATGTTCTGAAATTAATTATAACGACAGAGAAATGACATTTGTTGAGAAATGATTTGATGTGAATTAGTTAGCACTAAACAGATGCAAAACACACTTTTAGAAACTGTGTCATAAATTATGCCAGAAAACAAAACATACTGGTCAAGTAAAATCAAAAATATCCAAATCAATCTCATACCCGCTAATTTATCTTGTATTTTTGACAGGCTTAATCAATCAATCAGTTGATTAATTAATTTTCCAAGTGAAGTGTTAAAAAATTACTGACTACAGGGTCCAGGGGCTGTTTTTGTTAATGGCCTCAGACATTTTATTTCACCAAATCTAGTACTGAGTGTACATCCTCGATTAGTTGTGGAAGAAATATTCAGATCGTTTACAAGTCAAAGTCCTTTATTGAAATGTTATCTTCAGTGAAAGTATTTTCCTCTATTATGTTTATGAGTGAAACCTATAAGTCTGTTCATTTAGGATTGAAACAGATTGT
>JAQLOL010000020.1:23908905-23926438 GCA_029783665.1 Naso thynnoides
AAAAAGTCATTCACTCTTTCGCAGCCATCTTCACACAAGCTAAGCGGTGACATCAGCGGAGTGGTTCTGGTGCTGCTAGTGAGGAGGACAAACATTACAGCTCCGGTTCGGGAGAGCTTTCCTTGCTGTTGTCGTGGATGAATTGGAGTTCAGGATTACTCTTAAGGACATGAAAACACAAAAGAAGTACCATTACTTAGGTAGTGAAAAGAACACTTGATTTAAAGTTATTTTTCCCATGGCGACACTAACTTTACCATTTCTTAATGAGGAGGCAACTCTTAGTTTAAAAAAAAAAACGTTAGCGTTACTGCGTTACTAACGTATGTTACTTTAGAGGCAGCAAGACCTTGGTGGCATCCTTACATTAGGAATAAAAGGCTGTTTTGTTCACTGACAAATCAATGGACACATGTATATCGACCCAAAACGATGGCTCGGTTAGGCTAATGTTAGCTACATTAGCTGCTGACATTCTAGTGATGTTATATTATAACTGTTAACGTTAATCTTTCAAAGCAGTGTTGTGAATCAACACCTTGATGGAGACAAGTTAAACACACTCATCTACTGACTCCACCAAGGTGTCCGTTCACAACATTGATTTAAACTACTAACGTTAGCTAACGTTACTAACCATGATCAGCAGCTAATGTAGCTAACATTAGCCTAATAAAGCTGTCAGTTCGGGTTGGTAAACATGCGCCCATTCATTTGTCAGTGAACAAAACAGTCTTTTTATTCTTGACACCACCAAGACCTTGCGCCTTCTAAAGGGACAGAGTAATGTAGTAACGTTAACGTTATATTGGAAAATGAAGAGCTTCCTCATCCTGAAGAAAACTTGCTTATAAGCTATAGATGACAAAGTAAGTCTTGTCTTGGAAAGAAAAACTTTTTACGTTTACTTCTCACTACATTCATAATGGTTTCTCTCTCGTGTTTACATGTCCATATGAGTAATTCAAGACTCGAATTCATCCATCAAAACGACTGGGAAGGTTCATCCGCACTGGCAATGTTTTGAGGATCTGTGAAGGATTATCTTATCTTTATAAACAATTTATTTAGCATTATTATTCTTATATGATTTTGGCGACTTGAGTTGGAAACAGGCGTCTTTTCTTGTCATTTCACACAGATATCCGACATCTTTGATGGCTAGTTTTTTATTTTATCTTGAAAAATTGAATTACACATATTGCTTTTACTCCCACGATTTTGAGCTTGAGTTGGACACACGGATGCCCGTTCTTGCCTTTTCACATTGATGAATAACATTTCTAGCTAGCAAGAGAAGTGCAACATGAAGGAAAAATGATTAAAGTTAACAGTACATAACGTTAATGTTAAGTCATTTCATGACAAATCTTGGTACTCTCTAACATTATGTGATTTTACCAGCTTTACTTTGACACTGCACGTTTGTTGTTGTCGATGTTAAAGCTATCTCAGTGATATCAAACATCTTTGACAACTGACTAACGTTAACTTAAAGCATGTAAACTAATACATAACTAGCTTCTACAAAGTTTACAACTTCATTTATGGTTAGTGAAACTGAGTTACTTACTGTGACAGGAGACGCACCGACAGTGCACACTGATGAAATCCAGCTCTCCAACAGGGAGAGTTAGCAACTAGCTAATGTTAGCTATTCCAGAAGTGTACTGTTACACTCCCTAATTTAAAAACAGTCCTTCCAAAAACATCGGTGGGACAAATGGGAGGTAGCAGAAAGCGCCCCTTCCTCAAAATGTACAAAGTCTAGCCATCATCTTCGTAACAAGTGGTTACAAGGAAAGGGGTAAGATTGCAGCAGTTGGCGCAACCAAAAATACAACATGGACGCATTATCGCTAGTTAGCTTAGTTTAGCTTGAATGGTCCTGTGCAATGGTTGATAACTGACAGCATTTACATGATGGGGAGAGAAGTATTCCAGAGGTAATGCCCAACGTGGAGGGAACTGTCCGACGCACAGCGGACTCAAACACAGCTTAACTCACCTTTTCATAAGAGAACCTCTCAGACAGTTTGGCCAGAGGACACTTCGTTCAGCCACTTTATTTAAACCCTGAGTGTAGGCTACCTCTTGCAGCTTGGGTGTTATGAGCGCCAACCTGTGGTGCTCAGAGGATATTGCACTGCAGGAGCACAGTGTTATTAAGAAACTGTATAATAAGATATTCAATTTTTTTTTATTATTAATCTAAAGTCACAGAGTTTGTGGCTGAAGTGCAATAATTTGGAACAGTAAAAAGACTGTTTAATAACTAGGTGTACATATATCAAAAGTTAATTGACAGTTTCCAGCCAATCAGAATTGAGTATACACCAAGACCATGGCATAAAGAGTTTTATTGGACGAAAAAAAAAAAAAAAAAAAAAAATTAATGTAGGCCCCGGAGTGCAGGATGAGTCATCAGCATTTTAAAAAAGTTTTCCAGGAAATGCTTAAGTGTAAAATAAAACTGATTGAAACTACAAAACTACTTTTTGGTCATTGTTGGGCTGTACGTTGTCATATTGCCTAGGGAAAGATAAGAGCAACACATCTGATTTATTTATTTATTTATTAAATTGATTTTCATTTCATGGGGACTTAAAGACACTTCTGATGTTTATAGATGAAAAGTGTTTGCCCGGTGCTCATTGTATAATGTTTGTTATGTAAGTTTGAGTCAGTTTTTAGCTCTTATTCTACTATGTTTGGTTAGTCCCCATTCGGACACATAGATCATTATATCTACATGAGCTGTGAGTCAGCTGAGTGCCAGCCCTTCACTAACTACAAATTGGAGCAAGTGATCCTTACCAGTCTGTTTCCCTCCTCTGCTCCACAATGTGGCTGTGTGTGTTGTCTCTGTGGCTGGATCTGAAGGGATTGTTGCTTTTACTTTTTGCCGTTCTCCTCATGCTGTATTTTCTTAAAAAGAAGGACCCACCAAACTTTCCACCAGGGCCACCAGCTCTCCCTCTTTTAGGAAACGTCTTCAGCATTGAATCTAAACAGCCTCACATCTACCTCACCAAGGTAAGATGATAGAATCATACTTACAAATGATTTTCAAGGTTTTTGTTTGGTTTTTGGGTGATTCTGAAATTTAAACAAATGTTAAGATATTCAGTAATAACTGCATTTTCATATGCAGTGGAGACAGGTACCTAACTCAAGAGATAATTTTAAAAAGAACATGAAACTCTCCTCAAACTGAACATTAAAATATTTTTGGTAGAAAAAAAGTGCTGAAAGTCTCTGCCAGCGTCACAGAAAATGTCTAGAAATATGCATCTAATTAGGCCCACATGCTAAACAACACGCCACTTATCTTCCTGCATCTCCAGCTTGCTGATGTTTATGGGAATGTGTTCTGCATTCGTCTGGGGAGACACAAAACAGTGTTTGTGTCTGGGTGGAGGATGGTGAAGGAGGCCATAGTGACACAGGCAGACAATTTTGTGGACCGGCCTTACAGCCCAATGGTGACTAGGATTTATTCAGGGAACTCAGGTAAATTACACAAACCTAACAGTACTTTAGAGGTTAAGTAGCCAGCCTGCCACCTGATCCCTGACTGCATGATGTCATGTTGTTTCTGTCTCAGCGGGTCTTTTTTTCAGTAATGGGAACGTATGGAGGAGACAGAGGCGCTTTGCCATGTCCATGCTACGTACTTTTGGTCTCTCCAAGAGCTCTGTGGAGCAAAGCGTCTGTGAAGAGAGTCATCATCTGCAGGAGGCGATGGAGAAGGAGAAAGGTTGGCATAAACAGCAGAACAAAATGCTGGTGAAAGGTAGGGGAAGTGGTCGAAAAATGAATGGGAACTTATTGCCGGTGGATAAGGGTCGTCCCAATGGACATGTTACAGAAGAAGTTGTCCAATGGCAATGCAAAGGTATTGCCATTGGACAACCCCATGGAATGGAATTATATTTCCTTTTAGTGACAGTATTGCTCTGCTGTCCACTGCTGGAAAGCTAAGACTGGCAAGTGAACAAACTACATCCTCCTGCCGGTGGACAATTGGTCATTTTCTGCTTTGTCCACCAGCAACACCAGGGAGTGTCCAAGACAGACAATTTACACTTACTAACAGCAGACAAATGGCTATTTGCTGCTGTGTCCGCCGGCAATACCCCTGAAAGCTGCATGGACAAAGGCCACCATTTTGGTCACTCATTGTCCAGGAAGGTTGTTGCACCAGTTTTTTGTGTAAGGGGATGAAAAGTACAAACATGCACATAGCATTTTGTGAGTGAAGACTGGTCTTTTGTTCAGGTGGGCCTTTTGACCCTGTGCCCCTCTTAAACAATGCTGTGGCCAACATCATCTGCCAGATAGTGTTTGGAAGACGATTTGACTACAGTGACAAGAACTTCCAGAGTATGCTGAAGAATCTGACAGAGATGGCCTATCTGGAAGGCTCCATATGGGCTCTTGTAAGATGCTGCGACACACCACACAATCTCACATGGCTCCATCAATTACAGAAAGCATGTACGAAATTATAATTCAGTCAGGAAAAATGCAGATTTGTTATTGTTATTCTCCTCTCCAAACAGCTCTATGATGCATTCCCAGCCCTAATGAAGCATCTGCCAGGGCCACACAACGGCATCTTCAGTAACTCCAAATGTTTGGAGGCATCCATCAGGAGAGAGATCGAGAGGCACAAGTTGGATTTGGACCCCAGCAACCCACGAGACTACATCGACACCTTTCTGATGGAAGGGAAAGTAAATAAGTCAATCAATAAACAGTTTGAGAAGTAAAAATGAACCCTTCTTTGAACTTGCTGCGTGTTTGTCTCTCCGCTCTGCCTCTTAGAACAATAGAAACAGTCATCTGGGTTTTGACGATAGCAACCTGGTTCTGTGTTGTCTGGACCTGTTCCTGGCTGGTAGTGAAACCACTTCAAAGACCCTGCAGTGGGGCCTCATCTACCTTATTAAGAACCCTGACATCCAAAGTGAGTGTCCCTCCCATTGCTTTAAGTATTTGCTCAATTAATCACTGACACATCTTTTTTTTCACCTCCCAGACCAAGTCCAGGCAGAGATAGACCTGGTGATCGGACAGAGCCGCCAGCCTACAATGGCCGACCGAGCAGCCCTTCCCTATACGGATGCCGTCATCCATGAAATCCAGAGGATGGGAAATATTGTTCCTCTAAACGGGCTCAGAATGGCTGCCAAGGACACGATAGTGGGCGGTTACTTTATACCAAAGGTGCATCCACTTACAACCTGCAACTGGGGAGTCAACACTGACAATTGAGTCCATTATGAGTTTTATAGACAACAAATACAACATTAGTGCAGTCTGTGATGTCTGAAATATTTCAGCATGGGGAAAGTCAGGAAATGTTCACAACCTGTTTTGTGTTTTTGCATGACTTGTCCCATTGGTGTTTTTATTTGTCACACAGAAAGTATTCACTGTTTGCAGAGGCCAGTGTTTGCTATTGGTGATGGCTGAAGATTGACCTAACAACTTAAAATTCCGCTGAAATACATTCACAACACTTCAACAATTTCTAGCATTCCCTTTGACGATATTCTGTCTGGTTCGTAGCAGACAGTCCTGACCTTTACTTGCCTTTCAAGGCAGCTATGGCTGAGGTAGAGCAGGTCATCTACCAATCAAAAGGTCGTTGGTGCGATCCTTGGCTCCTGCGTGTTCTTGGGCAAGATAAATGAACCCCAAATTGCTTCTGATGGCTGTGCCATTAGTGTGTCAATGAGTTCTTGATGAATGGGTTGGCTCTTTGCAGAGAAGTTTCCTGCCCTTAGTGTGTGAATGGGTGATGCTGATTCATGTTGTAAAAGTGCTTTGAGTAGTTGAAAAACTAGAAAAGTGCTTTATAAATACAATCCACTTACCATTTCCATTTATAATCCCCTTGTTTTTATGAAATGAAAGCATTTCTCAGCCCTTTAGATTAAAAGGACGCATCAAGTAGAGGAGAGGCTCTTAAAAGAATTAATTTAACAGCCTTTTCAAGATGAAACGATATCCATGAGGGTTAGAGGTTCCATTTCATATGGAAATGTTAAAATTTACATTAAAAAAGGGAACAAAAATATAATCACTTTCAGTTTATGTAATTATTTAGTTCTTAAAGATGTGTACCTACATGCTAACCTGTCAGTATCCACTTGTTGAGATTAGACCTAACAGACCTTATTGACAGTCAACTGTACAATCCCTGTATGTTTACTTTGATTACAGTAATTGCTGTATTTTTGTGTGCAGGGAACCTCTGTGATGCCCAATCTGACTTCTGTGCTGTTTGACAAGAACGAATGGGAAACTCCTGACACCTTTAACCCCGAACATTTCCTGGATGCTCAAGGAAAGTTTGTGAAGAGAGACGCATTTTTACCTTTTTCTGCAGGTAACTTTCACACAGAATGATTTGTCTATAGCTACATACATAGTGTTTACATCATTATATATTTCCACTTGCATTTATGTTTGTTTTTCCAGGAAAGCGTGCATGTCTGGGGGAGGGCCTGGCAAGAATGGAGCTCTTCCTGTTTTTTGTTAGTTTGTTTCAGAAGTTTAACTTTTCCACCCTGGATGGAGTTGTGCTGAGTACAGAAGGAATCACTGGAGCAACACGCACGCCATATCCCTTTAAGATCTATGCTAAAGCCCGCTGAACACTGTAAATTATCCTCTATGCTAAAGTAAGCCAAAATTATTAAAAGCCTTTATAGGTATACATACATAGCTTTATACATAAACAGGCACCAGCTGTGACCAGTTTCCATTACTATTTTAAGAGATAGTTCACCTAAAACCAAAAATTTAGTTATTATCTACTCATCCTCATGTTGATAGAAGGTCCAGTGAAGTTTTTTAGCCCACAAAACACTGCCAGAGTTTCACAGGAAAAAGGCGTTGCAGTCTTTTCCCAAACAGTTAAAGTGAGTGGTGACCAGGGTTCAAACAGTGCATGCATTAGGGGTGGGAAATGCAGTGTAACTCAAAATATGATATGATTCGCTATACTTAGCTCACAACAACGAAAATGTCATGGTATAGCAATTCTGTGATTTCTGCGATAATTGATATATTGTAAGAAAACTATATGAGACATCCTAGGGATGCACGATATTGGATTTTTTTTTGCAAATATGCTGATATTTTGCAACTCATTTGGCCAATAATTGATAACGATACATATGAATATTTTTCCCCCACACCTAATTATCAAGTCTCTTCTGTAGTGGAATTTTTATAGTTTTATTATGCACACTCTGTGTTGGCTCACCAGCAAATGGAGGCATAAAATACAAAGCTTAAAATTAATGCATAATAAATACATGAATAAAATATTGTGTGATGTTGTAAAGACCAAAGTGGATCCTAACTCTAGACTGGGTGGCTGGTCAATCTTTCAGCTTTAAATTATTTTTACCGCTGTGAATCATTATCCCCCTGTCAACTTCCTCAGTCAATTGATTTCCATTCACATTACCAACATTAATGTCATGAGTGTCAACGCGGGGCATCATGTAGTGATATTGGCGAGTTAAACTAGCAGCTCTGCTCTAGCTCTGGATTTTTAAAATTTAAATATTCATATTTGGTGCCAGCGACTCAATAATTGTATCTCAGTCAGAACAACAATATACTGATGTATCAATATTTTGTCCCATCTCTAGTTTAAGCACAAGTGCAAGTGAACACGGCTCCCATCTCAGAAGCTACAGTAAACGGCAAGGCTAAAAACATGGCATCAGCGACATTTTTAAAAATAACTTGACATGTCGGGCTTCAAGACATTTGGATTACTTTGGATGAGCAGCGTGGAGACATTTTATGGATTTATTATTTAATTTTTCAGTTTAAACCCAAGTCCCCATCACAGTTGTTTGGGAAAAGACTGCAACTCCTTTTTCCTGTGAAACTCCAGCAGAGTTTTGTAGATGAAAAAACTTTAGACCATCTGTTCACGAGGGTGAGTAGATAATGACTCAATTTTCATGTTCGGGTAAACTGTGCCTTTAAGTTTTCAGGCCAGGCATCTCTCCTTTAGGTTAGCTACAGTATGTGTTATTAAAACTGTCCTGATAGGGCTTATTTACCTTTTTTGCTGCATTTGAAGGGACTAATGCCACACAACCACCTGTAAATGAACTCCTGTGTTTCAAATGATTTGTTGACAGTGTGGAAAATAAACAGTTATTTTAAACAAGTTGTTTTTTCAGTGTTTTTAATCTTTGAACCCAGATGGAGATTGACACTACTGAATATAAAACACACATTAAAAAAAAAAAGATTTATTCACAAGAAAAACAAATAATTTGAAATGTTTAACTTCTTATAATGAAATTTCATAATGCCTTTCTTAGTTTTCTTCATTTTCACACAAACATAAAACCCTACACATGTAGTTGCTGTGCTGTACTACCTTTGATTGTACTTATTTTCATATAAATGCCACAACTTTAAAATTAGCAATCTATCAAAGAAATCATTCACTGCAAAGGAAAATAAAAGCGCTTTGTCTTACATCTATTGATCACAAATGGCTGAACCATCATGACAAATAATGCCTCTTCAGTGTAACTGCAAACGTACATAGTGGCCAGACAATAAACAGCCATTTAATGTTATGAAACTAGTGCAGTTTAACTTAAGACTCCAAAAGGCCGTACAGCCAATAACCAACAATATGACAGAAAATGTCTGCTTCTCTTAAGCGCTCGTCACTCTGAACTTCCAGTGAAAATAAATCCATGAGTAAATACAATATTGACTACAGTGATTAAAACTCTCAAGTTACAATTTGCAGATACTTCAAAAAAGCTTATTCTGACATTTGGATCAGAAGCTGGTGTTAAAAAGATGTTGATATTTGCAGCTGTGCAACTTCATAGACTATAGACTCTCCTAAATAAGCTTCAAGATATTCAGAGAATAGAAAGGCCTGCCAGTTTTCATTCAGAGCATGCTGCCAGTAAGAAGGTCGAATCCACTTAAGGAGAAGAGAAAACACACGATAAATACACTCATCCTGGATTTCTTGTGTATGATTTGTTGTTGCAGCACCCCAGAGGTTAATTTTACTTAATATGACTTATGGGATTTTCACAGCTTTACATGATGGGCTTGTTCCAGTTTAGTTATAAAAAAAAAAAAACCCAAACCATCAGTGCCTGATATTTGATGCTTCAGATCAGTTGGTGGCCAGCACCAAACATACCAATCATCTTCTCAAAAACATCTAAAGCATGTTTGTCTTTTCATCAGTCTGCTGAATGAAAATGTCAGTACCCCCTGAACTGCATAGTGTGATGGTACAGTTTCCTCATACATCACAATCATCTGAGATTACATTTAGTTGGCTTTAGCATTCAAGTAACCTTTTTAAAATCACATTCATGTTTATTACAAGCTTAGATTCTGAATAAAATATTTAAGCATTTAAGTGTGTTTCTTTCGCTCCTGATCAATACACAGAGCGACAAGATATGAGAGACAGAAGGCTGAACTGATTCTATTGCAGTTGGTAAAGCAAACAGGGCGGTGGGGGGGGTAAACACTGCACGTCTATTTGGGATAGTGTGCACTACTTTACTAAAGCTAGTGAGGTGAAAACAGGTCAGTCTAAGGTCGGTATGCTTTGATTACAGGTGGGCGATTGATAGAGTTGTGTGTGGTTAGTAAGTGCTTATTGATCCCAATCAGTTCATCCGTGACACCTCCCCCAAGCACTGAGGGCAGATGTGTTTAAGGTCACTTGAGTGTTCACAGGTGGGAGGGAGAGAGGGAGAGTTTTTTCCCTTAACTGAATAAAGGTGAGACATTTGGCTCTGTGATCAGGTCTACTTGGAGGTAGTGGCAGGCACATTGATGGAGAGCGCCCGGCGCGGGGCATTTGAGACTTGCCGCTGCTGGGACAAAAAGGACTGGGTGGAGGACACCATGGAGGACGTGCAGCCACCGAGACGCGATTCCATTGCTAATTTCTGAAAGCTCAGACTCTGAGGATGAAAGAAAGACAGTTTTAGTATGCGTTGGGTGTCAGTAAGGTCACAAAAGGCAGGATGTTAATCATATGATTTGCCAGGATCTTATTTTACCTTGTTATACCACGCTGTGACGATCAGCTTCTCCTCGTTCTCTCTCAGTCGGGCCTGCTCACATTGACGCTACAGAGGCAAATCGACCGACATAAGTGCTGCTTGAAAACTAGTTTCTTCAAAAACTAACTTTATTGTCACTCAAACACTAGCTATGCTCACATGGACACAAATAATCAAAATAAAAATGCTTCATGAAAACATGTTATTCGGAAGATTCTGGACCGATACAGCCCATTCGGATTGAAATTTCGTTCCGAGCTAGAGAGGTGGTGTCTGTGGATCACTGTTCTGACTGCCGTCCATATGCACACTTAGTCTGATCGTATCTCCCTGGCTAGGAAAAAATTATCCTTGCTGCACATGTCTGCCCTACATTTCTAAAATGGGGAACCTCATGGTGTATTCCTGTTTGCTCTTCTGTAAACTGTATCACTGCCACAATGGCTTGGACATCTGTGCCGACACTCGTCTTGTCTGTGCCGAAACAGCGTCCTTCCTCATCAGCGAGAAGCAGAAAGCTCCCACTACCCTGCATCTGATGTTATTCATGGTGATGCTTATTATGTCCAAGTCATGGCAAGCCATACAGTTCACAAGAGAACATATCGAGACTAAGAATAGGCCACAAGCTTCCCGTCTCGGAAAAATACATTTATTGTCGTTTTTCCAGAATCCACTGCTGAGCCTGTGAAGAAATATCTGATGGCGTGCAGCGACCAGGCAGTGACAGCAGCGTTTGTTTGCAACATAGGCGGAAGTAAAGCATCTTCTCTTTTTCTGGAAAATTAGACAACTCTTATTCTGATTAAACACTTTGATGCATGCACACACGTCATGATCACGTCACTTTCCTTAGTGTCCATGTAAACATGTTAAGTTGAAATCTCTAATCACTTAGACTTTGATCGAATTGAAGAAATTTTGCACATGTAAACATAGCTCATGTTAATAAGACAAAAGATTTACCTCCAGGGTGAGAATCTGCTTGTCCCGTTCTGCTAACTGATTCCTCAGAGCCTGGATCTCTGCGGTGGCTGGATTCAACTTAGGATCCAGCGCTCGGATCACCTACAAGCAGCGAAAGAAAAGATGGTTCGGAATACAAGTCAGATCAAACAACTCGTCACAATCATGTGCTTTCCAAACTAGCAGAAAACACAGAAATCAAAGAGAAATGATCCTCTCATCACTCACGTTGCGAGCTTTCTCAAGATACATTTTGTATCTCTCTTCCATGGCCCTCATGTCATCGTCCTTCTTCTTCAGAGCGGCCATCAGCTCATCCAGCTTCAAGGCTTAGTGAAAGGAAAAAGTGAAATAAAGGTCTCACTGATGCGCCTTGCACAGAATGTTACATTTTACGCTCCTGAGGTTGCAGTTGTGGTGTCATATTGGCAAAGTCAGACTGAGGGGGAGACGTCAGACTTACAGGCTTGAGTGTTGTCGGGCTGAAGATCCTCCAGCAGCTCTTTCTTCTTCATGATTTCGTCCTGAGCCTCATTCAGCTGGACCCTGAGGACACAACCGCCATTACTTTACATCCCTCTAGTGGAGAAACCAGACACTAATTTTACTTAACTTTTATTCAATAATTGACCCATAAATTAGACTTACATGTGTGCGTCAAGTTTCCGCTTAAGGTTTGACTGAAAACAAAATGAAATTACATTTATAAGCTTCTGCAAACACAGCAGAGAGATTACATCTGCAGTATAAACAAATTAAAAATATGCTCTAAATCAGTTTAACATTTTGACTGAAAGCATAATGTGATTTCCTTCTATAATGCCATGCCAGCACAAAGTCTGAACTGCATAATAAGATTAACTATGCTGGAATTTCTCTGTATTGATGCCGGAGCTCCTGGCACACTCACATCATCGGGTTTGGCCGCCTGACTCTGCAGAGCCTTCTGGAGGTCCTCCACCTGCTGCTGCAGCTCACTGATCCGCTCTCGACTCAGTCTGCAGTTTGATCACAGTGAAGAGGACGGAGATGCAAAAGAATACATAAAAAAAAGAAATTTACAGGTGGTCCCACTCAGTTCTGTGTTGAACAATAGATTCCATTTTTTAAAGGCCAAATCTGCAATTCCATCCGTGATTCCGTGATTGCACAAATCATGAATAATGAGGAACAGAACCTCCATAACATCTGAAAGGATTAGCTGTGTTTACCTGTTCTCAGTGTCCAGTTCACTGCGCGTCTTAAGCGCTTCCTCCAGTTGTGTCTGCAGAGCGGCGATCTTCTCTCTCTCAAACTCCTCCTGCTGTACCCTCAGCATCTTGTTCTCATGTTGCAGCCTGATGAACTTTTCTCTGAATAATCACACACACACACACACAGGAGCAGTGTTCACTCACACCAGAATGGATCAAAAAGCAAAAAGTCTTCACTGTCAGAAGAAGAGATTATTACCTGTACTCAATGGGTATTAATTCAGCTGCCAGGTTATCATGGCTTGGGCTGCCAGAGGGAAGCATTCCTACTTGAAACCAAAATGAACTTCAGATTAACAAAGTGACAACTTGCAAAACAGCATCTATTCTGTCAAATATGACTCCAGTGAGATACCTGCTTGGGAGAGCTGGTGCTGCTGAGCCTGAGTGCATCGCAGCTCCTCGTTGATCTCCTTCAGAGAGTCTCTCTCGATGATGATCCTCTAATGGAGGAGAGAAATTTTAAACCATCCAAATGTTAGTAAAGGAGGTTTACTACAGCAAGAGCACAAAAACAAACTGACATATTTCAAGCTGTCACACCTCTTTCTCCTTCATTACAGTCTCATGCTTTTCCTCTAATTTCTTCATCTCAAAGGCAAGGTTGTCCGCTCGCCTCGATTCCTCGGACAACTTCCTGTGTAGCTCCTGGACCTGACAGGCAAAGAGCGAAAACACGTGAACGAATAAAACAATGTGGCACTAAATGCTTCTTTTTCTAGTAAAAGGGCATCAAATAAAGTCAGTACAGAGTTTCATTTTAGTGCAAAGATCCCCTCTAACTTTTGACCAGGCTTTGCTTCACACTCACCTGTCTCTTGTACGTCTCGAGCTGTGCGCGGGCAGCGTTGGCCTTGCGCAGTTCCTCCTCCAAGCTAACAGTGTTGTGCATGTAGGTCATGTTATTCTCCTCCAGCAGCTTCATCTGCCTCTTCAGATCACCCAGATTCTCCAGTTTGCGTTTGTATGTTTCCACCGAGGCCTCCAGCATCACCACTCGATCTGAGCAGTTCCTACAGTGCGTGAATACAAAATAAACACACAAACTTCCACACATGGTTTTGACACCGAACTGCGTCAAGATTTTTCTATCATAGGAAACAAATACTGCAAAATCTCACAACAATATTCTCCAATGGTCATGACAGATTATGACAAAACACACGCAACTTTACTGATGTCCAAGTCAGAGCGTGACGCCATCTATGGTTTCTTTCTTTGCATGTATTTAACGAAACCATGACCTGCCCTGGTTGTGAGTTTGGGTCCAAAGTATTATATTGCAGAGCCAACACCTTTTACCCTCTGAGGAACTGTATTGTACTGTGGACCCTTGACCTTCCATGTTTTACTCGTTCAACACACCTGATTCATGCATCAGCTTGCCATCAAGTTCGGCAGAAGCCTGATAATGACCCGCTCATTTGAATCAGGTGTGTTGGTGGAGGAAAACTGAAACAAAGAGGGCAGGAAACAGCCAACTAGAGACACATGGTTTTCCAGGATAATTTTATTTTAAGAAGCTATAAATCACTTAAGCTGATGGATTTGTCATACAAATTTGTGAAGCCACCCCTGATTTTGCAGCAAGGACACAGCTTCTGTACAAGAGCTGTCCGTTCTATCAACTGAGCTACCAGTGAGCCACGCCCCCTTTCTTTCCACCTGCTGGTTTGGCATGGATCCAACTTGTCATATCCTAGACTTTTTTCTTTTTTTTTCTAACAAGGAAGAAAACCCCATTTTTGAAAATTTCAGTGTTCATGCAAACTTGGCCTTAAAGATGCTTGACTTCAAGGTTTACTGATAATTTTGGCCCACACAGTTTCAGTATTGCAACTGCTATATTGTACTCCTGTTGCGCTGTGCAGCCATTACAATTTATGCCTTCTATACACTAAGACACTTTGAAAAAACTTAAGAAGACTTTTAAAAGACTAGCATCTGACATACTGTCACATATAAATTAATGTGTCAGCAAGTCACTGAGTTTTCAGTCACAGACTGAGATTTTGCAAAGACTGGGGATCTTGCAGGGTCAATATTTACAAGACTACAACTAGATTCCTTTAGAAAGCACGAGCCGGAAAAATGTCCAAAAGTCCAAAGCTTCAGAGAAGAGAGGGGATTTGGACAAAGGAGTAAGGCTGATAAAAGGCACTCTTCCTTGGGCAGGGTGCCCCAGAAACCTTCCTGGAAGTCTGGCTGACTACCACAAAGTGTTTGGTAGAATACCAGTTACACAAAGTGCATGACGGACTATTAGCCCAACATGACATGACATGCCAACACTAAACGACCGGGATCACGGGAACACTACACAATTTGAGCAAAACCCTTATGATTTTACTCCAACTTTGGAAATTTGTCTGTGACTTTGAAATCACTTGAAATGTTGTTAGGTAGAGAGCCAGCTTTAAAATAATACCTCATGTTGGACCAATATAATGTTTGATTTCATTTTCCTGCATCTTTCTGTGTTTTCTAATGCAAGACGTCAACTTGTGCCCATTGAGGAGACATTTGTATGTAGATTTTGTCCCAGCAAAACAAATCATCAGCTACTTTTTCTATTTGTATACCTTCAACTGGAAAAGAGTGGCTAATCAGGAGCTGGCTTTGCCTCTCCACCTAAGTGGCCTCTCATTAGGCAGCAACAAAAAGTTTTTTATGTAGGTTGCTCCTTGAAGAAAAATCATTTTATTCTGTTAAGCTTTTTTGTAACAACATATTACTTGGTGTATTTTTGGTGTCTGCAATCAAATGAAAAGAAGAATAATTCATCGGGCCCGCTCAACCATTTGCTACACTTTCCCACACGGACACGAACCTCAAAACGTCCAGTTCATCTTTGAGAGCTCGTGATTCTTCCGCCAGGCTGGTGAGCTCGTCGTTGCGGTGCTGAACCTCAATCAGCTGCTTCTCCAACTCTTCACAGTGGATCCGGTAGTCATCTTTAGCCGCCTCCAGCCTAAAACATACATGCATAATCGTTCTGCCTTTTGCAATCTTGAGGTTGCTACAGTTTATTATATGAAAAAGTGACACACCTGAAGTTCTCCTCCTGTAGCGCCTCCAGCTGTTGCTGCAGCTGGTTGTGTTTTCTCCCTGAGGGCGTGCTTGGGTCGTCGAATGTGTCCAGTTGATTGGCCCGGTCTGTTAGGACGTCATTCTCAGCCAATAAGCTGTTCCGTTCCTCTTGAAGAACAGCCACCTGTCCAGGTACAATGAAGTTAGACACATGTTGACAAATAATGCAGGTATCTGTGGAGGCAAAACAAACATACAAACAAAACACTGCCAAGTCAGTAGGGAGGAATTTGTGATGTTAAATCTTTTTTTGGCCAATTACTTCATGCAAAGCAGCAAAGTCACATCTGAGCATCAAAAGACACACCCCCTCCGTTACAGAGAGCTCTCCTCCTCCCTCAGCCTTTTAAAGCAAACAGTACAGTTAATCCATGCTGGCAACAGGGCAAAGACAAAGTGCACTTTAAGCAAACATGTTAATACACTGTTAGTTTTACTTCTCACCCATCCCTTTCCCTAACGGTTGTTTTTACCACCAGGATTATTAGTCCATGATAAACCTGTCTAACTTGTTTAAATTCCTGCATACAACGTGTGAACAAAATAGATTAAAAAAAACCCAAAAAACATTAGAAACAATATGTTTAACTACGACTTGGGCTCCATGTTTGAAATCGATATCTTTATAAAAACAACAATATTTTTCCAATAAATCCAGCACAGCAAACTTATTCAGTTCCAAATACTGCATAGTCATGCTGCGCACGAGACCAAACTTTTCACTGCTGAAAAATAAAAAAGGTTAATACTTTTCTTGCTTGGAATTGTTCAATTGGAGGAAAAAAATTTCTTAAACTGATAAGAACTAATTAACATCATCATGAGAATTGCACTAAAGGTTTATGAAAGTACTGAGTTACTGACCAGCCCCATATTTAACTTGTCTTGTCCTTTGAACTACAGTGTAACTCTCAAACTAGCCACTACAGAACAAAGTGATGTTGGTTTTACCAAAAAGAGACAATAAAGTTGTCAGTACGACAGACAGATGTTCCTGGATGAATTACTGGAATAACATTCACACAAAATATCCACACTCTGTGTGACTTGTCTGTAGCAGAATCCCATTTGAGCCATCTGTTAGCTGAGTTAGCGTAAACTTTGAGCAGCTGGGGTTTTAGAAGGGTTTAGTTGTGACGAACGACGAGTCGTGCTGGACTTACCTTGCTGCGCCGAGAGTTGAGCAAGAGAACAAATCAATCTGTCGAGAGTCCAGTTGAACAGTTGATCAGTGCCAGAGCTAAACTAAAGCTAACGTCTGCCTGCACTGCTGAGTGAGGCCTTCCAGCAGTGGCAGAGCACGGGCTGGGTGCCACAGTCTTTCTGCCACAGCAGCTCCACACAATAGAGCCAAGCATTACAGCGAATTACACAACTCCTGTTTATACTGTACCACAGGCACACATGCATGCGTGTGTGTGTGTGTGTGTAGATCTGAATATCGACCAAAGGCGCTGAGGCTAGGCAGCTGTAAATGATTCATACTGATGTATATTTTCTGTAGCAGTTCTCACGTGAGTGTGTGTAATCTCTGTATTCACCTGTACGTCGAGCTCCTGGCAGCGTTGAGCTAACGCTTCCTTCTCTGACAGAAGTTCAGTGAGCTCCTCCAGGGCCTTTTTTAGCTGGACCGATGAAAGAAAAAGCAGAATTACCTAACATGACTTCACATTAGTATCACATTATAGACTGGATCTACCGTAATACTCAGGTCAGAGGGCTGGTTCTTTGATAGTCACCTCCTCTGACTTGTAGCTAATACAGTTCATACAGTAGATTAAAGCGACATTTCACTAGAAAACTATTTTTGTGTAAGAGTCTCTGCAGCGAAAACACTGACCTGCTGTTCCAAGTCCCCTGACAGTTCTGCTCCAAACGGGGCCATGGTCTCTCTGCTCATTAACTGAGGAGGAAAAATGTCAATAGATTTGTTGGTTGACACAGACGTACAGTAATAGTTTTAAAGCCTAAAACCATTTTTTCCCCTCACACAAGCACAGCCTCGGCCCTGAACAACTACTGCTGCTGCAGAAGTCCCTTTGAGTAGGGCTGTCCCGATCCAATATTGATATCGGTCCGATATCAGCCAAAAAAAGAATATCGGATTATATCGGACTGCAT